>JAOVVI020000469.1:0-31602 GCA_028571085.2 Nepenthes alata
ACGGAACCGGACACCTTCCGGTCTTCACGTCAATCTTCCCTCTCGTGCCACTTGAATTGCCAACCACGATCGAGTCTGCTTCTTCAACGCACCTACGTCTGCAACGAAGGTAGAAGGATGCAAAAGTTTGAATGGAAAAAAAAAGGAAAAGTGGTGAGAAAACTCTTTAGAACATGAAGTTCAAATTTGTGACTTTTGGTTTTCTCAAGAGAAGCTAAATCAATGAATCATGTAGGGCTTTTTTCTCAAGTTTAATGGCTCCACAAGATGTCAACAGAGGCTCTGGCGTGCTTCAGATTTTAAGAATATAAGGTATAAATTTATAGATGAGGCAAAAATGTGTTTAAAAATTTTGCCCGTTGCACCGCCGCTCGAGCGAGTGGCGAGCGACCACCACTCGAGCGAGTGGCGAGCGACCACCACACTGGATTTTTGGCTCAAGCGGGTATCGAGCGCCAGGCAAGCCGACACCAATCTGGATTTTTGGCTCGAGCGCGTATCGAGCTCCAGGCGAGCGCGGGGGCTTCAGACGGCTTGAGTGACTTGAGGGCGGACAGAACGGACTTTAAACCGACAACCCACAACCCAACATCGATACTATAATACATGTAGTCACGGAATATGCCAATTAGATAAATGTCTCTAACAATATCTATACGTGCTTATTCTTAGTTACTAGAAAGACTAGAAAAATTTGTCGTTTGCATACATGACTGTAGAATTTGCATTTGACTATCAGATTTGGCCATGGTCCAGCCTGCTGGCATGTGAACTTGATCTCCTGTCAACAGGGACTATTATAATTAGTGTGACTGGTTTTGTAGGGGGCCCAACATCTGATAAACAAGGAGATGTAATTGCATTATCTAAGGTATACTACTTGCCATAGTGCCTCTTATCCCAGAGAGGAATCATAGTTCCTTTCTTGTAAATGCTTTGGACAAAAAATGAACTGGTGGTTGAAGTATCCACTACATTGACTTTCTAATACTGTATTATATGATGGCAGTTGACCTGCTTGCTACTGCCCAATGAACATTGCATATTGCTGCAGCTGAAGTCAATTTGGAATTCTGATGGTAGACATGACTCACCTGTGGAATACATACTGCATTTGGATGCAATTGATGCAAGTTTCATTTAACTTTGCCCATGTATACTATGGTTTCAATACGATGATCAGTGTGCAATTTAATTTGTGCATTTTGCCTCTGCCTTAAGTTAATTTTGTGCTGCTGATAAATTTGACTCTGTTTACACCTGTGAAGTAATTTACAGCTTCAGGCTCAGTTTACTATTTTGGATGTTTGTATCAAGATTTTCTACCTTTCCTTTTAGTAGCATGACAAAAGAGTCATTAATACCTCCTAGACCTCTGTGCGCTTTCAAATATTCCTTCTACGAATCTACAATTGAGGCACGTTTTCCAATAATCTCTTCCAATGCACAATACTATTCCCTGCAATAGTTTGAACCAGCTTGTTAAAATTGTCTATGAGAAAAATCGTAATAAAGGAATTAGGATTGTTTGTGACATGAAGGTAAAGTTTGAGGGAATAAGAGAGATTATTAGACAAGACAAGGAGAGAATTAGATCAAGGGGGAAAGAGAAGCATTGTCAAAGCAATCCATTCATTCATTATTCACACCCTGTTACACATGGCTATCACTTCCGGTATGGACTCCTTATGAGACTTAAAGTGACATAATCTTCCAACTACTTACATTATAGCAGTACAATACTAACGGCTAGCCACCTCTATGACAGCTACTAACTAAAATATAACTACTAACTAATTGGTGACATGTTAGGATGATGTGGATAAGCCTTTCCTACCTAGGCCAAGCCTCATGGATAGCATGGCTGAGCCATGTACTTGTTTATGTCATTGTCATGTCATTGCATTCCATATGCTGCCAAATAAAACAAGTTTGGCTTCATAATGAACACATTTGGTACGACAATTTATCAGCACTTCATCACATCTTTGGAATAATCTCTTCATAAATATTTGCAATACTACTGACTGTTGAAAAAAATATTTGTAGCACTTCATCACATCTTTGGAATAATAAATGGTGAAGAAAATCCTCTTTTATTTTGGGCCTTTTATCTTCATGTATTATTAGCAATTTTAGGATGGATTTGACAGCAATAAATGACATCAATTATCAATTATTGTCCATGAATCATGCCATAATCAATTATGGTATAAACCTTGTAAATATGTTGTATTGATATCTTTCTTATTTAGTGAGCTGTAATTGGCTGATTTTCGGCCTTGTAGCTCAAATATAAGTATTCTATATAATGAAAAAAACTATCACACGATGAGGTATGCAATTCAATTCAAACTTGACCTTTGATATGGTATTAGAGTCAAAAACCCTAGCTTCCTAATTCTTGTTACCTTTTTGGTTTTTGTAAATTGCATATGCTGCTCTTCCTTCTTTGCATAATCCCGTTCATCTAGGATTTTGAGTGAAGTTTCTTGTGCTCTCTTGGTTTTGGAAAGTTCATGGGAAGCAGGGATGGCTTCTTTCTCTTTCGCTTCTCTCGGTTCAGTTGGCCTATCGTAGGCGTTGACTTTGTTTGGCCTGTTCTTGGTCTCTCTAGTTCTTTGTCGTTCTTGTGGATTTCATCTTTATCAGCAACGACCTGTGTTCATTCCAGCTGTGGAGTATTTCTATGAAGTCTGCTTCTCTTGCAAGGGATTGTTAAGTATTCGTGAAGTCTACTTCTCTTGTGGATCCATCAGCAGGTAACTGTGGTTTTGCTTTGGCTTTGGCATCTTTGATGGACCACATTATTTGAAGTGGGCATTCTGAAGTCTACTTCTCTGTTGAATCAAGCAACACTGTGGATTTTCCTTGCCTTTGGCATCTTGGTTGGCCCTCTTTATTGCAAGTGGGTTATTTCTTTGGATTATTTACGATGGGTAATTCAGTTTTTTTAGTGTACAATCTATAGGGAAAAATATTCTATGTGGGAATTAATTTTGTTTATTTGTCATGGGAAAAGAACTATGGGGAGAAGTGATCCTCCTTTTATGAAGCCTCAAAAATTAGTTTTGTAGAAAGTTAGAGATGTTAGGGTTATGACATAGACCTTAAGATCTATTGATCCACTCATTTTACTATATCTGTGACTTTATAAGACTACCAATAATATGTGGGAGTATTTTTAAAAAGTTTACCATCAAGACAATATAACCAAACGATTTCAAATAGGATGCAAAATTGTAAATTATGCTTAGTGTGATTTCTTCATTCAGGGTTATTTTTCAGGGTTTCAAAACTTATAAGTTGAATTTGTTGATATTATTTATGCTAAGTACTAGATGAATTTCTGTCTACCATTTAGGAGATTGTTAACATAGCAAGAGAGATCATTTTTTGATGAAGCTTTGCTCTGAATTCAACGCAACTAGTTTCAACTTGATGAACCATACTCATTTTGTCTCATTAGATGTATGCTTAAGGGAATTACTTGGCAAATAATAATGCCTTGCAACTTAGGTTACTTTCCAATAAGAAAAAAAAATCCTCTAATATAGTTGCATATGTTGAACATAGGAAAGAAAAGGGTAGAGTTATGCGGACAGTGCAATTTCATAGTTATAAGGAATATGAATATATTATTGCTAACTGTGAAAGAAAAACTTGAACTACTATGAGAAGCAAGGACAAATTATCAAGGAATGTCTTACTTGTTTTCAAAATCGCTAAAATAATATCTGTCAGGCTTCCATTGGTTCTTCTTCTTCTACATGATATTCTACAACAAGAGGATAACGTATCCTCACTCAAAAAATGGTTCAAGAAGATAATTACTTCAGCCGTTTCACCTTGGGATTATAAGGTAAAGGTATACTACCATTTTTGTCTTGGCTTGTTAACTTTGGTGAGTCTAATCATGTGACTAATTCCTCCGATGCACTTAGCAATGTTAGGTCGTATCATTGTCCTTCCTACATTCAGATGGCTAATGGTAGTTAGCTGCTTATTCATGCCGCTGGTGATATTAACTCTTCAGTAACTATTATGTTTATATCTCTCGAGCTTTATGCTTATCTCAAATATATGGGACAATTAGTTGATAATAAGTGTTATGTTTGATTTTCTTGTAATGACTATCTTGTGCAAGATCAAGAGACGAGAAAGATACTAACAAAGGGGTCTAAAGTTGGATGACTATTCCCTTTGCATTTTTCCATTCCTCAATTTATTTCGTTAGCTTGTACTATTGCAATAAACTATATGAATGAAGTATGGCACAAACATTCGGGCCTTCCTAATTCTTTTATTTTCTCATCTTGTGAACGCTAGTGTGTTAAGCAATAAAGATCAATTTTCCACTTAGTCTTTTGATTGCTCCACATACGAACTTGGAAAGAGTAAGTCTCTTTCGTTTCCCTCTTACAATAGCCGTACTGAACATTATTTTAAATTTATCTATAGTGATGTGTGAGGTATTGCTTCTTCTATATCTCATGCAAATTATAAATTTTCTGTTCTATCTATTGATGATTATAGCAAATACACCTGAATTTATTTCAGTCATTCTAAATCTAAGGTGTTTTCTGTCTTCTGAAGATTTGTGGCCTATATTAAAACTCAATTTTCATTGGACATTAAAATTTTAATATCAGATAGCTAATATATATCTCATGAATTTTATAATTTTCTTTAACAAAAGGGAATCCTTTCCTAATCTTTTGTCCATATATACTACAAAAGTTGCTGAATGAAAAAATCGTTACCTTCTTGAAGCTATCCAAATGTTATTACTTCAACTTTTTGTTCCATCCAAATTCTGAGTTAAAGCAATGCGTACGGCAATTTATTTAATTAACTTGTTATTGTCATGTAATTTTGAGACTCACTATTATCATCTCTACCATCAGCATTCTAGTTATCTTGATTTGCATACATTTGGCTGTGTTTGCTTTGCCCACCTACCTCCCCATGAAAGACATAAGCTTTTTGCTCAGGTTGTTAAATTCATGTTTATGGGGTACAACACCTCACATAAGAGCTATATTTGCCACGATCTCTATATTAAAAAATATATATATATTTCATGACATGTTGTATTCTTTGAAGATCAATATTTCTTGTCAACTCATATCGAGTCACTACGTGAGCTACATTCTCTTCCCCAGTTCGATGAAGAAAGTTCTACTCCTAGATGATTCAATCCTGACCTTGTTTATCAACAAAGATGTTTAACTTTGCCACTTCCGAGTCTAATTTTCTACCTAAACCGGTACCCTATACCCACCCTTGGGAGGCCCTATACTCTGGCTCTACTCTTTGGCATTTTATTAGAGTCTCTTGACCTCCAAATTGGCATGGTTTTTCTACTTCTTCATCTCACACTACATTGACATCTATTCCTATTTCATCATGGTATTTTGAGGCTATTAAACATAAATGTTTGCATGAGGCAATGTAAGAAGAACTTCTGACACTTCAGAATAATCATACATGGGATGCTGTTCCTTGTCCTCCTCATGTCAGGCCTATTAGAAGCAAATGTGTTTATTAATTATAATTTCCCATTGGAGGCCAATGGGTTTATTAAGTAAAACTATGCTCCGACGACACTTTAGTTTGTTATAAGGTACGATTGGTTTCCTTGGGATACCGGCAAGAATATGGGGTGGATTATGAGGAAACTTTTGCTCAAGTTGTAAAAATGGCTACTATCCGAACTATTATTTCCCTTACAGCTCACCAGGGTAGTCATTTCATCAAATGGATATTAAAAATGCCTTTCTCCAAGGCGACTTTAGAAAAGATATTTACATGACTCTCCTACCTAGTTTGACATTGTTCTCATCTTTGGATGTATGCAAATTAAAGCGATCTTTGCATGGGCTAAAACAGACTCTCAAAGCATGATTTAACAAATTCAAATCCACACTTCTCTTGCTTTCATTTATGGAGAACTACTATGATTCATGTTTGTTTCTCCTTAAGAGATTCTCATTGATATTGATGATATTATTATTATTGGAACTGACTCTGCCTTGATTGGCCATTAATAACAACACCTTTAGACTTTTTTTCATATGAAGAATCTTGGTTTTCTAACTTACTTCCTTGGGTTGGAAGTTCATGTTAACTTTTTGGGTATATTCTTGAATTGGCATAAGTACACACAAGAATTGATCACTTCAACAGGTCTAGAAGATGCGTCTTCAGTTGATAGTCCTGTGAAAGTGAACATGAAGTATTGTTGAGATAAGGGTGACAATCTACATGATCCAACTAAGTTTTGGCAACTAGTTGGTAGCTTAAATTATTTGACCGTTACTCGATCTAACATCTTATTCGTTGTCCAACAATTTAGTCAGTTTATGCACATTCCACGTCATCCATACTTGGCAGTGGTTTGTTGAATTATTTAATATCTTTTTAGTCATCTAATCATGGGTTGTTTTTTTCAGTTGGCTATTCTCTTCATTTTATTACTTAACATGATGCTGACTAAGCTGGATATCCTAATAGTAGGTTATTTGAGACTGGATGGTGTATGTTTCTTGGTAACTCTTTAATCTTATGGAAGAGTGAAAAGCATGATCATGTTTTTAAACCTTCCACTGAATTTGAATATTGTGCTATGTTTCCAGCATGTTCTGACATTGTCCAACTTTATGGACTTCTTGGTGAGCTTGGCTTCAATCAGACCGATCCTACTTCACTTCATGCATGTAACACTAATATCATTAAAATTGCGACTAATTCCGTGTATCACGAATGCATAAAGTATATTGAGGTTGATTGCTATTATATTAGATTAGAAAATACGGACACTCTTTCAGGTTCAAAGCGTCGGTGTCCGACACGTATCAGACACCGACACGCCTTGGACACATTGGGACACGTGTCGGACATGCTCTAACACGTGTTAATTTATTTTTTTTTGTTCGACATATTTCGAACACGCTTCGAACATGTCTCGACACGTTTTGGAGACGTTTCAGATATGTCCTGACACGGTTTGGATATGCACCAAACACGTGTCAACACGTTTTTAATACATTGAGTAATTTTATAAATTTTTAAAAACTGTGGGCTATTTTATAAATTTTAAAAAATATGGACTGTTTTATAATTTCAAAATTTTAAAGCCATATCTCTCTCTTTTATTTTTTGTCAATAGTCATCACTCCTCAGGATTATCTCACAATCAAAAGAGACTCTCTTTGTAATAGATGACACTTTTCTTTCACCAAATTTCCATAGAATACAAAGTCATGA
The DNA here is from genome assembly GCA_028571085.2 of Nepenthes alata. Lineage (NCBI taxonomy): Eukaryota > Viridiplantae > Streptophyta > Magnoliopsida > Caryophyllales > Nepenthaceae > Nepenthes > Nepenthes alata. The sequence continues at coordinate 7,270 of JAOVVI020000469.1, forward strand.
CTCAGAAAAAAAAGATGAATACGAAGGTGAAGCAAATGAAGGTGATAACATAGCTGATCTTTTGTTGAGCAATAATTTAATTTCTTCATCACAAATAAATGTGATAACCCACAAATATAATATAAAAAGTAATGTTCATCAATTAAAAAAAATTATAAATCATAATTTTAGTTTATGTGTCCTCAATGTGTCATTCCTTAATTTTTAAAAAATAGCGTGTTAGTGTGTCGGTGTCGTGTCATGTCCGTGTTCTATGTCGTGCTTCATAGATATTGGAGAGGCCTTGGATGCCTGTATTATTTCTCTTCCTCATATTTCAAGGTATCTCCAAACCGTTGGTATGTTCACAAAGGTCGTGACACATTAGAGACATTAATTTTTTATCAACAAATTGATACTTCTTGATCAATCAGTATCAATTTGAAGAATGATGACAACAATAAATGGCAATAATTATCAATTGTTGTCTATAAATTATGCCATAATCAATTATGGCCTAATTCTTGTAAATATATTGTATTGATATCTTCCTTTTTTAGTGAGATGTAATGGCTGATTTTCAGCCTTGTAATTAGGACACAATTATTTTATATAATGAAAGAAACCTTATAAGATGAGGCATGCAATTCAATTCAGACTTAACCTTTGATAGGAGTAAACCATTGAAAGCACTTTAGAGTGATGATCCAGCATTATAATATGTAGTCCTTCACATGATTTTATCTTCAGATAAATCCTTGTCCGTTTCAGTAAGATCCTAAACGCTTCTGCATCATCCGTGACAATGGTTGACACACTCAAACTGTTTCTTAAAAATTTTATGTAGTGATGGAACATTTATTTGCCATACACTCTGATGTTTATGTTTTCTTTCTAGGAAATGCTTCCGTTCCATATACTGATATTCATTCTGGATATTGGCAAATGCAATTTAATGGTTCAAAGTGTCATCTCAGATATCTATATGAAGGCTTTAACAGTTTTCCAGCCTATCCACCAATTTCTTACATTTTATTGTTTTAGATAGAAGCCTTGGACATGTCATTCATCTCCTTCTGTGACTAAGAGATTTTCTGGGACATTAATAGCAATTAATCATTTATGTTCTGTAAGAAGCTAACAATCATAAGGAACCTGGTTCCCTTTGTTTATTGATGGGTAATTTACTACATTTTTCATTGGTTAGGTGCCAAGGGTGCACTACTCATGAACCCAATTCTATAAAAAAACTGCTTGATGCATTAAAAAAAAATCATTAAACAAAATTTGATGAGGAGTAGTGGAATTTCACCCAAAAGAACAAAGAATCTAACTGCCACCTGAAATGAGTATTCTGGGGTCTCCTGTCAACATTATGAAAATCTATGTTTTTGATCTTCAAGTTATGCTACATAATTGTCAATGGAGTGAAAAACACATATTGTGCTTTTTTTCCCTTTGCCGTCTCACAAGCTAGCCTGTTCATGACAGATGCATCCTCAACCCTATATTGCCTGTGAAATAATAGTAGAGAACCAAGCCTTCCTCCTTTGAGATAATACACAATGTGTAAATAGGTGATTAACCAAGTGCAGCCCATCTATTCACTAACAGCTGCAGTTGACTATCTGACAGGCTTCTTTTGTAAGTGATAGCAAGAGCTAAATTTCTTTCCTTTGCCACTTCCATGCTTAAAAGAAAACTCTAGGAGGGCATTTGATTTCCATCAATAACTGAAGAAAGCTTGAGACTTTTTCCACTTCACAAAAATTTCTTGTGAGGAGCTAGGGAAGAACACCCAGTTTGTCAATCTTCCATATCCAGCTTAAGCTCAAAGATTTCAAAAATGTACTGCAATTCACATCCTCATCATCATGCTGACTGACATAATAAACCTAGGGCAACAAATGTTACATAAGGTAACTTATCCTGCAATTGGTATTTTGATAGGTTTTTTTTTTTCTTTATAAAATCACGTAGGCTCTTTTTGTTTATTTGACCTGTCTAGAGACATGTTGAGACATAAAAAAAGGTAATACCATACTGGTGATGCTTAGGGTGAAAGGCATGTTTCTATACACATGTTTGTTATTTTCAGTGACAAATTCAAGATCAAAAGGTATATTTTGACGTAACTAATACAAAGGGAATAAATATTGCTGCTATTCTGACCTCATTGACTCACTCTTATACTATAGGGATTCTTTCCGCTTGTCTATTTGATTGTTTTCATTCTTAACTATATTTATGCATCTTAAAGTTTATGTAGGGTCTTGACTTTTAACTAAGTCCTTGCATGTGCTAATTTTGTCTTTTCTAGGAAAATATATTTCGCTGCATCACCTTGCCAGATGCTCCAAAAAGTAGGTTTATTTTTGGAGGGCAATTTATTGGACAGGTATCATCTATTTCCTTTTTTGTTCATGAGTCTTGTGACCTCTGCATTATGTTCTCATGAGACACAAATTTATCTATTGCTTATTAAGAACCTGCATCGTTTGAGTCCATATGGATTTTCACAAAAGCCTCTGCATTTGATATTTTTCCCTTACATAAAGGAAAGGAAAATACGTATAATAAGTTTTGAAAATTACCAAAGATTCTTGTCTTTTCAGTTTTTTTTTCTTTGTTGGTTTTGAACTTTTCTTTTAGTACCAATTCTATTCTATAAAAAAATAGAATTGACCATATCCCAAGTCTTCTCGTAATAGTAACTCACATGTGATGCCAATGAACTTTACAATGTGTGAAAAAAATTTAGTATGAAGGTCAATTTATAATTTTTTTATACCTCTTGGTCAGAAGGAAGGTGCTATAAATAAGATGAGTTAGGCAAGATTGACCACATTAATGTTAACACACACTCAATGCCAAAATCTTTAAAAAGTGTAAGAAATTTAAACTGAAGGTCAATTTTTGATTTTTTTCATGATGATTTGGCTATTTTTTTAATAAAATTTTGTATAAAATAGAAATGGTACGTAAATAAAGCTGAGAATAGAATTGACAAAGAGAAAAGTTGAGAATATTATTTGTTATTTTTCCCCTGTAATTTTAGCATGTTGATCGTAATATACGGGTCATATATTATGGAAAAAAAATCTCTCATATAACTGCACCTTACAAACTCTCCGGGAATCAGAGGTAGTTTGATGGTCAGCCACTTGCCTAGACAATGTTCTTGTTTCAATCCCAAGAACTCCCCTACCCATATTACCTCCTTCCCTCCCAACCAAAAAAAAAAAAAAAAAAAAAGAAGGGAAAAAAATAATCCTTGATAAACCTACCTGTATTTTGTGAGTGCTCAAATTAGTTCTTCATAAAGAACCTCCATATAAAGAGAATGAACATGTGAGTGCTCAAATTGTCAAAATTGTTGTCATTTTGGAGTAGAGTTAATTTTGTTATAACCTTTGAGTCAATTTTATTATGTATTACAAATTGAGTCCATGTTACCTCTCAAGACTTTTCTGGTCAGTTAGCCATAATTCGCCTCATATGACCCACACATGTTTTGTTGATATACACATTAACAAGGGTAGTCAAATTTTAAATCTTCCTTGCCAATTAGGGCTTAAGGTGTGTGTTAATTTGAGAAAAAATCTTGATTGATAAAATTGACTCAGTTTTGTAAGTACATATAAGAATTCTTGAGTTAAAGGTGAGCATAAAATTAACTCAACTCCAACAATGTGAGATTAAAATTGATATTTTTGTCTTAATATAACGGGGAAAGAAAAAAAATATCTTCTAAATATTCGTAATAGGCCTACCCACAAAGTTCATTTTGGTATCATTGAGGTACACGTTTTTAAGGAAGAAGTCTTAAGATGAAATTTCAAATTGTAGTTTTCGTATTGAACAACAAAAAGGAGAGGCGAAAATAAAGAGATTGAGCATAATGAACCAGTGTGCAGCTTGAATTTGATTAAATTTAATAATGGTGGTTGGAAATCTCCACCATGATGAGGAATAATATGGAGTTTGACCTGTTTCCTAGCATTATAATCGGCCCACGTTTGCCAATTATCTGGTTTCTTTCTAATGGATTCACATTCATGCAAACTGAGTTAAAGGATATGTTTTTGATCTGCTTGTTCATGCCCTTATCAGGAAATAGCTTTTGTCATTGGTGTAAGTGGTTATTAGTAACTCATTTGTTACACCTTTCTAGTTTGGTAATGAGGAAGAAAGAGAGCTTTGACTTAATCGAAGCAAAATATTGCTGATAATTTTATACTTACTAGTAAATTATGAGTGGGTCATTCTAAATGAATATATATGTAACCAATTGAAAATTGCACCTGTGAAAGAAAGGTTAAGGGAAGAATGATTAAAACAAGGACCTGATGAAATGTTGTTGAGAAAAGGTGATTTGATTGATGTTAAAGGCAAAAAGAAAAGGAGAGATGGACCTAGAAAAAAACTTATAATAAGGTGATAAAGAAATATATGAAGTTACATCTACTCTAGAATGTTTTTGCACTATACCGAGTAGAATGCAGAAGTGGATTGACGTAACCGACTCTACTTACTAAAGCTATGTTAATTTTTATGTGGTAACTGGTGTATCATGAATTATTAAACTATGAGGATTCTAAAATGCAAATTTGTGATATGCTATATCATTGTATCACTTGTTCATGCCTCCTTAAAAGTTTGGAACCTCCACTTCCAGTATTTCATTGTGTTAAGTGTCTCAAAGATTTCTTCGCTATTTGATTGCAGTAAAACAAGATATATTTCCCTTTTTCCATTTTCATTGATCCTATGTTCTCTACATAAAATGTTAAACATACATCTCTGCATCCATTTCTATTTTTCAGTCCTTTATTTCTTTATTTTGCTTTCTCAAGATTAAAATGACTAATGCATGTGCATTTTAGCTTCATGTTTTGTTCATGTCATGTATTTTACTTAGTGCTATTATTTGGTCGAAAGGGATTGTCATGAATTTGTCCACCAGAATGGAAGAAGCGACCCTACATTCTTGCAAGTTTGAATGCATGTCATTTGTATATTTTTTGCAATAATTTCAGCTTTAGCAGGTTAGTCCAGAATTCTTTGCTAGTATGTTGATGTTATCCAGAATTCTTCTCTTTCATTCTTCATTTATTGCTGCCTTTTGAAATTGAGGTTTGTGTCTCTAACTTTCCACAAGGTTCTTTGAGACCCAATTGATCTTACCTCTTCCAATTGTTATTAGTTGTGATTTGTGAAGTCTAATATAGATAGCTATATCATATATGTATTGCGTAAAACAAGCAATAATATGTTCCTAAATTTACTCTGGCTATTGACTTGATCTTTTTTGCTTTCAAGCATATACTAACACCACCTTTAAAAATGAGACACTTTGCTGGATCAGATGATGTCGCCTTCTTTACTTCCATAAACGTATCCTCTTCCCCTGTGAAGTTGCGCCCCCACTATATTCAATAAATATCATACTTTGGTCTACTTTAGGAAAGGCTATGCAACATGATGTTCCTTCTCACGTGAAGTATGGTTTATTTGCAATTGCTCACAGATAATCATCATTGTGTGCGTGACCTAATGCAGAGATTGTCTTTTTGCAGGCATTGGCTGCAGCATCAAAAACTGTTGATTGTCTTAAAATTGTCCACCATCTGCATGCTACTTTTCTTCTTGCTGGGGATTGTGATGGTGAGTATATTTTACGACTCAATGGAGCAAGCTGAAATGTGTCAAAGCATGTATGGAACACTATTTCTGCACATTTGGCACATATGTCGTGAGAGCACTTAATGTTGAAAATTGAAATGGATAGCTGAGTTTGACACAAGTTATCGTTGACTCATCAGTCATTGCTCCTGCCTACAGCTTACACTGTTGCCTTCGTTTCATAGATGGCAACTGTTCTGCAATATAAGAACTTGACACAGGAAGCCTAATTTGGGTCTTTAACTCTTTATGCAGAGGCTCCATACGGTTTTGATTTGCATACCTGAAGCAAATGAAGAAGCATTTAATATGAGAACCTATAAATTTAGTTTGTCCTTGATTTAGATTACCACATGTCTCAAACCCTTTTCTTTAGAAAAAGTAACAAGCCTATATCGCTTATTGCATTTTCCCATCCTACTTATCACAATTTGCTTTTACTTTTAGACTTGCTTTATTCCTTGATGTTTTAATCTTTTTTTTTCCTATTTCCATCTTTTTCTTTCATATACATAGGATGATGTCCCCCGGCGTTTGTTTTATGATAATTCACCTTACTTATCGATAAAAAAGGGAGTTGATGTGCATAGGCCTCTTAAAAGGAATGCTTCATAGATGGAAACTTCTTTATAACATAGGGGCTTGGCTATAGTTGGCTACATGGCCACAAATAGCAACTGACCATAGATAACACTCTTATGGGGTTGCCATGGTTACTTGAATGTGTTATTTTGTCATTGACTCTGCCATCTAGATCAAGTTTTCCTCTATTTTATGTTGTGCCTTCAATGACTTCATTTTGATCAGGACTTCGGCCAAGGATGTTGTCCAACTAGTGATGCCTTGTAGCTTCACATTAATCTGAATTTGAATTGCTTATTAAGCACGATGAATGAACTCCACCAGTCACTTCCTGATATCTGCCATCATGGCAGTAACTAATGCAGTAGAATGCTATTTCACTTCCCAGTTTCCGCACTAATAATTTCTAATTCAACTATGGTTTTCCTAATACTTGCAGTTCCCATTATATATGAGGTTCACAATATTTTTGACGGACAGAGCTTTGCTAACCGACAAGTATATGCAATGCAAAAAAGAAATGTTGTATTTATATTGCTTGCTTCATTTTTGGTAACTTTTCACTTGTCTATAATGCATGATGAATTCACATTTTAATTTATTACTTGCTTCATTCTTCTTTTTGCTTGTGTACTTCAGCTCATATTGGTCATCCATGTCAGTCTTAAATGTGGTTGGAGGCAATGTATTGTCATTGCAAATATTTAAAATTAATTTATTCTGAATCTGCAACGTATATTCCTATTTGTGCAATTTGTCAACTGTTTTCTGGACTATTTGGTTTTTTTTTTTTACTCCTGAAATGATTCTGGTGTTATATGCATTTAGCCAGTTACAAAAGGCTCATTCTGGAAATCTTTGTATAGTGATTTCTGTTTGCTATTGTGTGGACTTGAAGAGGGTTCACTTATATGCAATTTTCCCCCACAAAAAAAATTATTTAAAGATTTGATTTGAAAAGTGATATGCAACTTTGATTCTTCATAATACAAAGTGGATTCATATTGTCGACTTTACTTAGTGAGACTTGAAGTTTTGCTGCTGCTCTTGTATTCTTTAGTTATTATGTGGGAAGTTTTTCCAAATGGGGAAATTATGTGAAGATGAAACGATTTTGGAAAATTCTTGTAGAATGGACCAATTTGGTCTTTCACAAAAAAGTAATAAATGGAACTGCCATGAAAGGACTTATTAATAGATTGATAGATCACTTTAGAACGACATATATATCAAACATCCTGGATCAGATAAAGACTCTGGGTTTTCAACAAACCATTGTTACATCCATTTCATTAGAAATTAATGATCCTTTAACAAAATTGTCTAAAGGATATCTAGTTTAAGATGCTGAACAACAAAGTTAAATTTTTAAAAAAATCCTCATTATGGGAATGTACATGTAGTAGAAAAATTACACTAATTAGATATGTTATGCTATAAGTAAATATTTACGACAAGAAATGAATCCTAATTTTAGGATGACTGATCCTTATAATTCAGTTCATAAAATGTCTTTTTCAGGAGTCAGAGAAAGTGCCTTTTAGGTACAATAATTAGTTTAGTATGTATATGAGAATTAATGTCGAATTCACAATGATAAATGATTATTTACCTATTCAAACCAATTTAATCTAAGGACTTTATTTAATCGAATAGAGAATTTATTATTACGAAGCTCGCAAAGGAGTTGTGGATATGGTGGTATGAACATCGGATGCTGGATACTTCTTGCGTAGACTTGTGGAAGTAGTTTAACATAGTGTTGTACGTAGAAAAAATTGTGGCACTATCCGAGGTGTTTCTTTGAGTTCTCGAAAGGAGATGATGCGCAAAATAATCTTGATCCAAACATAAATTGGTTGTGTACCTGCTGATGATAGATATATGGATACGTAATGCATTGCCACTCAAAATCCATATATTGGGGTTGGACTTGTTAATCGATTCATAACCCTTTGAGCTCAACTAATATCTATTCAAACTCCCTTTACTTGTAGGAGTATATCTTGGATCTGTCAATTATATTATGGCTGGAGTCCTACTCATGGTTGAATTGGGAGAAGTCATTGTTGTTCTTTTGTTGATGAACCAATCCAAACAGGCAGAGTCAATGTTGGGAAAGTGAATAATTAGTATTGTATTTCAAAGTTCTAACTGTGGCATGTGAAAACAGTTTGTCCATTGGTTTCAAACCTTTTTTCTTGAGGTATGTACAACTTAAGAATGCTAATATGAAATCCTGAATAATAGATCACTATATATATAGAATTTTAGAAAACCAAACTTCCTACTAATACGAATAAAAAGACATTTTTATTTATATTAGTAGTTCTTTACCTTAAAATATTTAGAATTGTAGTATTGTTCTATGTTGAAAAGGAAAAGATTTCATAAAGCTAAAGCTAGCAAAGATAGTGTTCGATCTTTCATTGTTTGGTTGCTTTAGTCTTATCTACTTAGGAGCTGGCTTATTAGCGGCTCTCCTTACTTTGAACATCCGAAATAGGGTGGGCTAGCGCAGCTATATAAACCCTTCTTTGAGCAAGTACAAGAGAATATCTACTATAGCAAATGCTTACCACTCCTATTCTCTCAAGAAAGCCTCTCCTTTAGATAGTGCTACCTTTGCTATCATTCCAAAAAAATAATGGCTTGATTTTCCAAAGGGATGAAACCAAGGTCACACCAGTAGGGTCAACAAGAAGAGGAATTTTATCATGAAAGAGCTACTCACAGAGGTTAGATTTCACCACCTTTATTTATCAAACTAATTCTATTTGATCTTTAAAATCCAACTTGAGAAACTTATATTTCCTAGAAAACCTTTTATCTCCAAGCCCCCTTTACTAGATTACTCCTAACAATGTGCTAGTCAAAATTGTGACACTATCGCTCGAGAAGTAAGCTGGTCCTTGTTTGGTCATAAGAATAATTGTTCTTACTTGGTCAAGGGCAGCCGTTCATGGGTTCGAATCTTGCCACTTTTCTTGTGGATCATTATGTGGTTATTGGACGATGGGAATAAAAAAGTAGAAATTTTGACATGAGCATGAAATGCCATTGTATGAATTGTTTCGTCATTCGTTATTCGTTATTTCTGGGTCTTTTCATTGCATTCACTTCTAACAAGAAACGACCCCTAGTGTTTGGTGTATCACCTTCTTTTTTTTACATTTTTCTTTCTTTCCTTGGACTTCTGTTTTATCATATTCCTACTAAGTTATCCCATTACAATATATTAACCGCTAAAGCACTTTTCTTTTATCAAATCTTAGGGATATAGTCTAATCATGAGAGTAGTATTTTTTTATGGTATCAGATCCCAAGTTTTTATTAATTCCTTCTTTGTTATCGGGGTCAATCTCAAAGTCATAATGTCTCAAAACAAGGAGGCCATAGATAAACTCTTTCTATTCCTCTGTCTTGAACTTTGTGAAGAACTCTATTCTATCTCCTCCTTATTATGGAAAAACTTGGACTTTTTCATGTACCTTAATTGTACTCTTTCTTCATTCTGCAAACTTTTATTTATTTTGAACTTTATTTACAAAGGAACTGGATGTTTGACGGGTCAGCTTTTTTTTACGTGTTGCTTTACCCTGAAAGGAAAATTCGCTTTGCTTTTCTGGCGCTAGCTGCTGTCGTGGTTCACAAGAAAGAAAAATGACTCATCCTTTGTTGCATCTAGCACAAAATGATAAAGAGAGAGTTTGAATTAAGTCTCTTTGAACTAGATATTATGTCCTCCTTATGCAGTAGCTATAGTGATGCACTTTCTAGGTATGTAGAGAACCATCTTGTGCAAATGTGGATCTTGATCATGTATTTAAATCTTTTCTGATCATACATGATATTGGTGAATTTCTTGGATACGGAGAAGAGATGAAAGCAATGGTAAAAAAAATATGAGTATCATAATTCTTAGCACCATCTACATCTGGTATTCCATAGAAGATTATCCTACGAGAGTGACAACTGCCAACTTTATCTTTTCTTTTCAATATTTTTAGGTTGAGGGCTAATGTTGTTTATGAAACCATCATTGCTTAGAAATTTTTAATCAATTGGACTGAACTATCAGTGTTGTTTACGCTTTGAGTTCTAAAACTTCTAGATGACTTAGAGAAAACACTCCAGGAGAGCAAAATGATGCATTTGAAGCATGTGGGCATCTGTTTCTTAACATGGAGAAATGGAACAAGGAGAAATGGAGAATTTGATTCTGATTTCAATATCTTGCTTAGCTAATTCAACTTCACTTTGGTATGATGTTAGGGAATTCTATTGATTTGCAATATTAGCTTCATTTATGTGGTGGCTATAGAAGTAGAACATATGCTTGTGATGTTCCTTAAGATATTATTATTTCTGCAGAAAGAGCAAAAGGGGTTTGAACATCAGGAAGCAGTTATTCCTTCAGTGCCTTCACCTGATACGGTGACTGTTATTTGCTTTCTTTCGTGAATTATAGATGCATGCAATTTCATTATGGCAATTCATTCTTTCATCTGTTTCAGCTTTTGCCTAGAGAAAAGCTGATTGAAAGGTGCATCGCTGAATCTGTCTTTCCATTCCCAGGTGACTATGGTTTGACGACTGCGAAATAGTCATTAGATTCTATTGACTGGTGAATGCATGATGTCTAATCCTTGCTGTCCTTTTCCCTATATGATCTCTTGTCAATATTCTGGTTCTCAATCTAGGGACTCATTATGGCACCGTTAAGATGCAGTTGTTAATACAGCAAATTGAAATCCTATCATGGTTGTTAATCAATGATCTGAAAGAGCTGATTAAGCTCATTTGTATTTTTTTTCTTCCACCCTGATCAAAAACTTGATCTGCTCAACTTCCCATGAATGGTTTTCCTATATAATGATAAAATATTGTTTGAAGAAATGTCGTCAAGCAGCAATTGAAACTAAGCTGGTCAGTATTGTGGAAATTTTTATAAATAGAAGGCATCATTATGTTATCACAGCATCGGTGGAAATGTGTAGTGCATACAAAATCAAAAGGCTTGGTCTCAAGAGAAGACATGATTAGACAAGGCCTAGTAGGACTATAGTATTCAAATTCCATGGAGCTTAGAGGTCAAGAATTCTGTTTAACATCATCTGGAGGGATGCCTAGGAAAATTTTTATGTCAAGAGAGAGAAAGTGTGCTCTTCCTAACTCATGTAAGATCTTTCATAAAGTTTGTTTTTGCAAGGAGATGTAAGATCCTTTTCCACAATGAAACAGGTCCAACTTCCAAGGCAAGATTCAAGCCACTGTAACGAGAAAGTGCCATCAATTTTCTTCTTAATATCTCAGACTCAGTTCAATACCAAAATTCATGGTGACCTTAACTACGAAAATGTATACTTACAGCCAGGCTAGCATTACTAGCATATAACACTATATTTATCTTGATTCTTGTATTATAGATGTAAATATATTGTAATTAGTAGCCTAGTGATACCTTTCTAATTCATTTAGATGTAAGTGGTGTAGATGTAAGTGGTGTAGTTGCTGATTCTCAGTGTAATTAGGGCACATAGATTCTATATAATTGAAGCACGAAACAAAGGCATTCAGATTCAAATTCAAATCAATTTGACATATACTATTGATGGGTAGCTTGGTGATGGGCTCCCAATTTCTCAAACCAATGGTCTAGCTTTGATCCCCACCAATTCCTCTCCCCATCTTACTTATTTGAAGATAATTAAGATGTATAATGCTTGCCATGGTTCTTTGTTTTACTCTCTATATTTTAGTAATAGAGGGGAAAAGTGGGAACTGAAAGAAAGGCATTTTAGTGATTTTGACCTGGTAATCAAAGGCCCCAGATTGCATTTGCTCTTCCAAGTTTCAACATTCTTCTCATAACATTGGTTTGAACTAATGAAATGGATCTGACTTTTTGAAGTATTCCCTGGTATGCCTCGATATAATATCATATTTACGCACTGTTACTTTGGGATAGTACTACAAATTATGTTCACCCCAACCAAAAAAAAAAAAAGAATAAGATAAAGGGTTACGAACTTTCATAAATTTATGTAGCATGAAGTACATGGACACATCTGAGACCTTTTTTCCAATGTTCAATTAATGTGGTCAACATGCTGCTGATCTAAATTGTTCCTAAGAAACAAGGAAGAGAGTTTGATGAAAAGGTTACCAAACTACCAATCAGAAGACAGGTAGAATCAGAATGCAATTACAAATGAGAATAAGGATTTCAGTAAAGAGGAAAAGACTTGTATTGGCTCAGATTTCAATAAAGAGGAAAAGAATTTGATTGGCTCAGAAATTTCTTAATCCTGGTCTTATGTAATCTGTTTTTTAAACAACCAGGTTGCTTGAGGTAATCCTTCATTTTAGCTTAATTGAGAGGACCCACTCCACTGGACCTTCTGAGAACTTTTTACCTTAATATCTTACTCGCCTTCCTCACCAAAGAAGCTGGGTGCTTTTGCAGCAGGTTCAAAATATTGATCTATCAACTGATTATGTTTAATTTTTTTTTTTTATTGAGAAGTCTTATTGACAGGCCTGACTGAAGCCGTTGGATTTCCAAGCTGTAGCAGGAATGGTGATCTTTCTATGTGGTAAGCTTTCATGTGTGTCTAGACTCTGCATCATGCTAGAGTACACTGCTTCTGATCACATATGTCGGTTCCTTACTGTTTGCTTAATTTAGGGTATAAATTCTTGTTGATCCTTACTAGGCGCAAGTATTGAACTCGAATTTCTGCTTCAAATCATTCTTGTGCCATTTATAATTTTATTTAAAATGGAAAAGAAAAATAGCCTGTTGAATGCTCCATGCCAGGAAGCCCTGCGCTTTGTGTGAACTGATATGAATCTTTCCTGACTTTTTGTCTGCTCACCTCCAGAAGAACAAAATGCTTTCTTTTGTCCTTCCCCTTTGATTTCCAGAAGGCTACAACATTTGCATTACGATTATCCTTCTCATTTTTGTTATTATTTTCTTGCATTTTTCTCTGCTATGTAGTCATGTTCTCGTGCCCTTACCTATCGCATGACAAGAACTCTGTGTGATGAAAATTTTCAGTTTTCTTGAACTTGCAAGGGCTGCTAAACAGTTGAAGCAAACTCCTTGGTTCTGTTGCATATAAGCATGCATTCTCTTATGGAACCACATGGTTTCACTTAACATATTCCATAAGCTCCTAGCTGAACTTGCAATATGGATGTGCGGTTTATTTTGGTCATTTACAAAAAGCAATATGCCTATGTTTCAAGTTATGGATTCATGTATTATAAAGTTCTCGATCAGGTCTTAATAGTTGAAAATCAATGGTAGCAAGGTTACATATTAGCTTCAATTTGTTCCTCTTCAACATTATGATTTTAATTCTTATGAATAAAGCTGTAATTAGACAAAAATTATGCCAGAATTACTATCATGCAATATTTGTTGCTTGAATTAAGTCCCAAGAGGTGTTAATTGGCTAGAAGCCTTAAATTTGACATCATCTGAGTGGAGTGCCCACTTCTAAAAAATAAATCTGCATGTATGAACTTTACTGCCTGAGATCTATCATATAACCATTTAATGATCAGGTAATCGTAAACTTCCTAATTATTCTAGATCCATAAAATCAAAATTTGAACACTGTTGGATTGGTCAGTAACATACTGCATATATATATTTTTTGCCAAAGTTCATGGAATTTTTTCACATGGGGTGGCCTCACTAGCCACAAGAGTTCATTTAGGAAACCATTAAGAAAAGCTACTTAATCAAAAGAGCTTGCTTTTTAGTGGTACAGATCCACCTAATTTTAGCATTTTGCTTATGTGAATGACTGACAAAATTATCCAACAAGGCCACATAAGGAGATATGGGGCCCTCAGAGCAAACTTGCATCCTGAGTCTCTGCTATTGTGCAGCAGCAGCCATGGCTAAACATATACAGCAGATTTCCAAAAATCTTGTCATTTTCAAAAGATAATCAATCAGCATGGCAGAATGTTTCTCAATCATCATCTGGTAAAGCTGCGATTTCAGATGATAAAATAGTAGAAATGAGGGAATAATAACCTCTACGAATGTTGCCATTGGGGAAGCAATGGCACTCCAAAGGTCCTCGATTGTTGAGAGTATGCCAAAACTCTGTTTGAGGGAAGTTGAAGATTGGAGGATCAGTTGAGTGCAGATCTCAGTCAAGATCCTGAACAAGATCCAAATATTAGGATCTATAGGTACGAAGCAGCTCTGATTGCAGAATGCAAAGCTGGGCTAAGTCTGTTCAACAACAACAACACCTTCTTCACGAGCAAGCTACAAAAGAATAACGTGGCAAATCTTCTTCTGAGAAAGCAAATGGACTAATTTGTTCTGTCATAATAAACATTTTGAGAAGGGTGTGAAACTGGAGTTTCTTGATCAGATGATAGTATTGTAAATGTTACATTTACTATTGAAGATATTGATGAAGGGGGTTCTGGAAGAATTAAATTATAGCTTGTTGTTTGAGTGGATGAATTCCATTTGCTGCTATTTAAAATTGATTCAAGAATAAGTGAGGATAATTCACTTTAGAACCTAAAGTGTAAGGGATCTGTCCCTGTTATACTAAATTGTAGAGCCCTGATTTCAAGTCTGAGGAGGGATCGGACTGCATTCTTGTTTGAATCAATTTACCTGAACTCCTTTCACTTTTCTGACTGCTCCAGCATTTTCATAAGTTGGCTGTGTGCTAAATGGCCCATTATGCATTGAGAAAATGATATCTCAAAGGGAATAAATTTTTTATGCTAGTGCTCACCTGTTGCAAGTCCACAGTTGATGAATCCGCAATGAACATTGACCTCCACTAGGAGTCTAGGGTTGACAGCTGTCAATCTCCTCCCCAACTAAATATGGAGAGGAGATCTGTCGGAGGATTGTTTACTAGTGGACCCTTATTACAAGTCGTAATAAATGTTTAGATAAACTGAAAGGAGGCAGCCAGCAGTGAGCCAAGAGAAGAAGCCAGCACAAGAGAAGAAGAAGCCAGTACAAGATGCAAGAGAATTTATTTCGGTAGACATGAAAGAAACTTCAATGCAGACTGTCGTGTGTTTTGCTGTTTTAGATGGGGCCATTGATGCAGTTGGTATTCATGGTGACCATGAGAATGAGAAAGGCTGGAAATGCTCTCAATGGAGTACTTAATAGTGTCTGGTTCTGACTAAGGTGATGTCTGGTGCTGAATAGGATATAAAAGGGCAGCCAGATGTACAAAGTTTCCACTATGTACAAAATCCACATAAGGGTTATACCACTTTTGGGTCTATTATATATGTTCTTTTCTCACATTATGCAAGAAGTCATTTTCACTACTCGAATTTCTGACCATTAGATTACATGACGACAATTTTACTGTTATGAGAAAGAATATAAATAATGGGCGGTGGTGGTTATTAACTACCAACATGCTCCCAGTGTTAGAATATGGGTTATGTGGGACGCTAATTTGTTTAATCTAAAACTGTTGCATCAAGCTGCTCAATGTGAAATCAAGTTCAAGGCTCTGAATCAGAACTTTATAGTGACTTTGCTATGTGCTGCAAATGATGCTGTCAAGAGGAGTGCTAATGATTTTATTGTTCAAGTAAGTCACAATATCACTTGCTTGCTGCTTCTTGGAGATTTTGATGTAGTGTTAAAACCAGAGGTAAAGTTGGGGGAAAATCAAATTAATGAAGTTGATATAAATGATTTTGCAGAATTTCTCACTGAAGAGGTTTGCAAGGACTTTGATCATTTCTATACACCTGGTGCTATAATCCTGAAGAGCAGGATATGATTTATTTCAAACTTGACAGGGCATTTGCAAACATATAGGTTACATGCAATTTAATAACTGGATGTCAAACTTCTGGCCCATTTGATCACTCTCCTTCAATGCTGTTTTTTCATAAAGATGAAAGTAGGAGGAAGTTTTTTAGGTTCTTAAATATGTGGAAAAGAAGTACAAATATTTAGGAATTGGTCAGAATGATTGGAGCTCACCCACTTATGGCTGGACGTTCAATATTTTTTGTCGCCGAGAATCTAAAATTGCTGCTGGAGTCTTAATGAGGAAGATTTTGCTGATATCATCTCCATGGTGAAGGCTGCAGGGGAAGATTTGGATATAATGCTGGAGGAAGTTGGATTGGAAGTTAAAACTCTTTGATGCTGATCTCATTGCCTCTGAAGAACAACTCAGCACAAGATTATATGACCTGATTGATGCTGAGGATTGTTCCTACAGAAATCAAGAGTAGATTGGATCGTAGGGGATGCCAATTAGTTACTTTGGTGGAGTAGTGAAAGCCAGCCTTCACTCCATGATTTTGCTTGCAGTGCCAACGAGGATTGGATAAATGATTGATAAGCAAGACAATTTTTTTTTTAAGATTTTCTCTCATTCTACCAGCAGCTGTTGGTACTTCTGGCAAGTGCAAAAGCTTGACGTGGAGGTGCTGAATATAGTTCTCTCAAGATATCCATGTAAATGCAAGCTGGAATATGTAAGGGATTGACTGATACAGTGGTGGGACATGCGCTGTTTGCTATTAAGGGCAAAAGTCATAACTTCTTGGTGGAGTTGACCAAGAGGAGATACTTTTCTGCAATTTCAAAATAGAAAATTACCCCTTAGATATCTTGGTGTTCCATGGATAAAATGAAGATAATTAGTGTTAGATTGTCAACCATTGAATGATAAAGTGCTGCAAAGACTATCAAATTTTAACTGCCAGACTTCTTTCATATGCAGGCACCAGACGCACTTCAGCCCATTAAATAGATTTGATGATGCAGGTACGTCTTCAATCTTAATTTTACCGCACAAAATTTTTAAAAAGATTGAGAAGGAATGCAAAGAGTTTTTATAGTGAAGTACTTATCTTACAAAGAGCAGAGGTCCAGTTGCTTGAGGTGATGTTTGTAAGCCTCTTGAGGAAGGGTTTCTGGGTATTACCTTTTTTATTAGATGGAATAAAGCTGCCATATAAGTTTTTATGGGCTATTCAAAAGAAGATAAACTATCTATAGTATGATGGATCGATTCTTACATGCTTGAATGCTAGATCTCTCGGAAGTGCAAAGGAATTCAATAGCTGGAATTAGGGTAAAATTCTTGAGCTCGGATAGGTCTGCCACAGTGTTGAGGCAGATGGCCAGACATGAATTTTCTACCAAGTAAGTGCAAGATCAGCACATAGAAAGTGAAGGTAAAATGGTAAAGAATAGTTGTGGCATAATTCTGTGCAACATAAGCTTTGTTTTATAATATGGAGAGCTATTAAAGTCAGGCTGCATACTTACAATGTTTTCAGAACTTGTGGCTTGCAAAGTGATGTGAAATGGATAAAAATATCAATATTGGACATATTAGACAAAATAATGTGTCATGGATGAAAATAGCGATATTGGACAATGTGTACTAATATTAGCAACAAAACAAATTTTGAGAACCGTAAGTTGATGGAGAATATTGGCTATATCGGTATTGGAAACTATCGGTATCAAAGGACCAATATCTATATATATCAGATATCAACCGAAGTTTTCATCCATATGAAATATATGCTTTAACAAGTCAGTTATTCTTGGTGTAATTAAAGCATGATGATTCCTTATATCTTCTTTTTCAATTGTAATCACCTCGCATGGTTTGAATAGGGGTTTAGCTTAAGATTGTGGTTTCTCCAGCAAGTTCTTAATGGCAACTAATTGTTAGTTGGGTCAGTCAGAAAAGTAGAAGTAGAAGTTGATGAATGCCTACTTTGCTGTGCAACTGCATTTGACTAGTGGAAGAGAGGAACTCCAAGCAGTTTAGAACTTTAGAGGGACATCTGGGCTTTCTAATCTCATTATTTCTGATATATGTAATGATGCTTTATTTAGAGACTTGGGTATTTTTTTCAACAGTGTCATTTTTCAAGGAGTGAGGTTTGGTTGTTTTTGCTTAGGTACTACTACCTAATCCTTATACAGATTTTACACTTCCCAACTTGGGATCTATAAGGTACAACATTCAAATTATAATTTTGATCATGATTAATTAAGTTAAGAAAGGAAAATTTTGTGGTAAAATAAAATTTGGGTTAAAGCTAACTTTGAATTGGGTCACATCGAGTTGAGTGACACTTGACCGGCACCTAACACTCACCCTTATCTGTTCCAAGCAGAAGGGTCACACCTGAAGGATGTTTGACTAATGCTCGAGTGTACTTTTAGCAAATTGTTCACGTTTGATGCGCCCAATGAATATTCATGTGCACTTTTGACAGATTACCGGTGCCTGGTGTGCTTCTGAGAGGACACCCGTGTGCCACAGTATTCTGTTTCAACACCTAATGTGCACTTGTTGGGCGCATATACACCAATCTTCTATGTAAGTTCGGGTGATTTTCAATCATTTTTGCCAGATTTTTGAGAGAAGAGAGAGAAGGAGAAGAGGAGAAGAGAGAGGAGGAGAGAGAAAAGGCTAAAGGAGGACATTTGAAGTGAATCTAAGGAAGATTTTTGGTAAATTTGAAGACAAGGCAAGTGCACTTCAAACCCTTTTCTCTTGTTGTTATTTATTCTTATCTCTATGGACGTTTATTGTCTCAAATTCTCATTTATGCTATATTTTTGTGCCTAAGTTGTTTATTCATAACATGCATGTACTATCATTCTTATTTATCTATAATTTGTATGAAATTAACATCTTAAATTTTATGTGCTTTGCACTACAACTTATGCATGTTTTGAAATCATGTTTAAATGTTTCTTGTATACTTTGAATTCGTACACAATGTTCTTGCATGTTTAAAATACTAAGTATGTGCTTTGCATGTTTTGAAATTTCATTAATTTATCCAACCATGCTTGACATTTAAAAGGAGATGTTAAAATCACAGAATTTTACTTATTTTATTCTGCAATTATGATATAAACAGTTCCACATGTTTGAAAATTTTATAATATAACTTTAATATGTTTTAAAATTTGCATATTCAAGTTCCTCCAGCAATTTGATCCACTGCATGACAAATATTTGACAAACAATATGAAGAAAACTCTATAATTTATGAAATGATAAGGATATTTTCTCCGGTATGTAAAAATATAAAAAATTATTTGTATTTGTATAGAGTTTTTTATTCGTTATGTACGGACCATTGTACAAATCAGCGGTGATATATTATGATATGTCTTAATATATTATACTAGTAAATAAGGTTTGAATCTATCATCCGCGGATTGAAAGCGACGTTTAGCTATGTCTGCAAGGTTATATATATGACGGCCCACATATAAGTCTTGAATAGTAGTATAAGGCTTTTGGTTTTGTGGAAATATATATAACCCAAGCTTCGATTATTTGCTCCTTTGTCGGTGAGACTCTACTAATCATTGGTCCATAAGAATTAATATGATTTGAGCATGTTTTTATAGTGCATTGTTTAGGGTAAGAAATTGGGTTGATAATTTGAAATTTATGTATGATTGTTATGAAAATTGCATATCCTTACATCTGAATTTTGATTTATTGTTCCTCCAAACATATTTTAATGTAAATTGTATAGTGAATATGGAAGATTTATATGCTTTGTTGAGCAATTGGCTCACTCTTGTTTTGTTTTCCTTGCTAACTCCCTTCAGATTAGCGACTTAAAACACACTTGCAAGTAGGGATGACCGGTGGAAGAGCTATTCAAAGAATTAGAATTAGAAATCAGAATGATTCGGATGTTGTATTTGCCTCAGAACAGTAGCTTTAGGACGTTAAATTTTATTTCAGTTAATGATTTTTGTATCACATAACAGTTGTGATGCTTTTTTCAGCCATGTAGTCGAATTTCGATTATCATTCTGTAGTTTAAATGAATTATGATTTTTGAGTATTCTGGTATTGATAAGATGTTTGTACTTATGAATATTTTGGGATCAGATTATTATCAGTTTTTTTTGAGCTACTTGATAGTGTAATATTTCGGATCTTGTGATTTGATTGATTATTTTATTTCGGGTAGCTTGTCGATATTTGATTGGCAAGTTCACGTTCAAACGTTTATTTGGGATTAAAAGAATTTTATCGGCAAATTTTCGAGTCCTGATATTGGAAATGAATTTGGATAATAATTGAATCAAATTAAGGTGAATTAAGTAATTTCAGGATCGGGGATGCGATAGGAACTAATGAATTTGTTAATTGCCCAATACCCAACGAGTAACGAAACCACTATCATAATTAGAGATAGGATAAGCTATCAAATATAAGATCAAATAATTTTTGTCTATAGAACTTGGCATGACTGTATGGTCACTTCTATCCTCTATTTAAACAAGGAATGACACTAGGAAACTTGCTGCAGTATGACCTGCCATCTTGGGACAGATGTTTGAAAATAGACCTGCTAAATCAGCACTTTAATTCTTCTTGTGTTTTTACCTCATCTCTATCAAGGCAAAGTATTTATTTATTTATTATTAAGAGGTTTTTCCTGGCTAATAAGCTCTCGTTTCAAAGACAATGATCCTTGCTGTGCATTTTTTAATGACATTTTTCTAGTTTTTCCACTAACTGATGTTTGTAACAGGACTGATCCCAAGAAGGTAGCCATGAAAGGGTTGGATCCTTGGCCCATAGAAATGAGGTTTTGTGAGCCGAACATTGCAATGAGTGAGAGTAATTTACTTCCAAGGTTACTTCTTTTGCCTCACAGATTAAACTTCATCCATGGTGATAATGACTTCTTTAGAGAACTGATTCTTTTGTTTAAACACTCGATTTGGGTTTTTTTTTTTTTTTTGGCAGTGTAAGGTACTGGTTTAGAGCTAGAGGAAAACTTTCAGATGACCCAGCTTTGCATAGGTAGAAACTGCTATTCAATTTTTAACATTATTGTTTTCTTGGGGATTATGCTTGTTTGCATGGAAGGGTGAACATTTAAAGTTGTCCCACTGTAATGTTGAGTATATATCACGGGAACAATATCTCTGAAATACAGGGGTACAGATACAAATATCTAACCACCTTAAACCTCACGACCTGAGTCTCACACACTTGGCCACCCCATATTCATGTTGGCATGGAAATCTCAGTTGTCAATAATTATACTTGCAATGTCCCTGTAATATGTTGTTGAATAGAGGTGTATGGTGATTCAAGATTACCTATAGGCAAAATAATCTTCAGACCGTCAGAGTAAACCCTGATTAAGTGTTAAAAGTCAAGAATAAGATCTCCGAAATTTGTAGAAGATTTCTATAATTCTGGGGTCCACGACCATCGACCATAGATTGGATGGCAGTTGACCATCATGGTCTGTAAAAGCATATTTAGTTGTGCTGTTCCTGGTGGTTCTCGATTATTATCCTTGGGGTAGACAACTGATCGTTGTAGATAGTCAACAACTGCCTGCACAGCAAGTACCACTGCTTGCAGAAATTTTTTGCCTTCACTGATCCACTAATTGTCATAGGATGACACTTTCCCTATATTACTTGTGTAACACTTGCTTAGCACACTCCATGTTATATAAACAAGTCATCATTTTCCCGAGTTCTCACCATATATGTAAATATCAGGCCCCAGATGCTAATAATTTTTTATAGTACGACAATATCATTATATATTATTATATTGACGATATATCACAATATATTATCCCATATTTAAAATATCGGTCGATCCTCCTATATTTGACCGATATAATCCTACTAACTTATGATTTTTAGAAAATTTTTTCTTATAAGATATTCAATATCGATACGTATTGTCTGATATGCCAACATTAATCAACTACGATCAATACCAATACCAATACCAATATTTTCATCCATGGTTATCACCGCAAAGTATAGAAATGCAAGATTTTTGGAGGAATCACATACTTCGGCATAGAAAGTCGATTACAAAGAGGTTGGAGCACCTTTTGACACTCACTCCTATTAGCTTGTAGCTACCCGGACCTGAATCAACCGACCCAACCCGAATCGATCACACAGAAAATTCAAACCATAAATGCCATCATAAATCCACCATAATTACTATATTCATAATAAGTATTGAATTCCTCGAAACGAGAGAAAATATAAATATTCATAATAATGTAAATTTATGGAAACACAATCTCAATAAAATATCGAAAACGAATACAGCAGTAAAGAAGTCTTATCATCTTTCAATATAAAAATTTCTAGATTTTGAGATTATCTTTACTTGAAATTTCCACAGCAAATGTACGATGTCCTCTGTCTTGCTATCTACCTCCTCTACTCTGAAACGAAAAAAAACTTAATAGTGAGCCAATATCCAACTAGTAGATATAATCAACAATATCAAAATACAATAAAATATCTTGAATAATAATATCAAATATATGCAAAATTAATAACAATATATGATAAATCAACCACTGCTCAATACTCAATACTATGTCATAACCAAGACTTAAAAGCTACAAGGGCAACTAAAATATTGGGAATGCAATTAAGATTTCATAAAATCTGAATATCAATAATGATATAAACTCCATCAAATCTATCTTAATAGAGATTTCAAATTGTAATGGCCCAGATTCTAAAATATAAAAAGTCCCAATCATTAAGTTAATATAATGTTGGAGTAAAAGAAAGTTTATTCGGTCAACGCCAGTTGACCGGCAAAGATGAAGGAATGAAGGGGAATTGCGTTGATCGAAAAATGTACGGAGTTGACCGGAAATGTGAAGGGTACTTATCCGGTCAACATCAGTTGACCGGAAGTAATGAAGGAGCAATTATAAGAATAAAGGGCAAGTCCTGGTAGTTGAGTTGGCCGAGATTATGTGGTTATTGACTGAAAAATGTTAAAGGTAAGTTAATCCGGTCAACTGGCGTTGACCGGAAAACGCGAAAGAGAAACTTAATCCGGTCAACTATCGTTAACCGAAAATGAGGAAAGAACGATTAAAAGAATTGAAGACGAATCAAGGTAGTTGTTGACCGGCGCCAAGATGGAGGCCGGAAGTGTTGAGACGAGAGAAAGTCAAGAAAGGAAACTTATCCGGTCAATGCCAGTTGACCAGAAATAATGAGAGAGCCCTTACAAAATGTAAAGTCATGATGACCATGCCTAAGTAGGTAACCGACTTTCAACCACCCCCGAGTGGTTGACCTGCCCTACCTACTACCGCCAGACCAAAGGACTATAAATAAGGAACTAGAGAGTGTAAGGAAAAAGGTTAGGAGGAGGCTCTTGGCCGAGTTTCTTAGTGAAAGAACCCAGAACACCAAGCCGAAGTGGAGAGATTCAGGCAAGTGCACTCCCTGTTTTTAAGTTCATGTTTTAATGCAAGTGTACTCCTGTTTTTAAGTTCATGATTTAAGGCAAGCATACTCATCTTTCTTTAGTTCATGTTTGTAATGCAAAGTATACCTGATTTTGATGAACTTATGTTAAAGAATGACATGATATTTGCTCTGATCATTTGAATTAAGGAAGAATTTCTATTAACGTCATGTTTAAAAGAAGTTGTGTTACGTGTTTTCATAAAGATCTCTGATTAACCTCACTTACTTGCATGAAGTCTGGCCACGAACAGGTTTTTAAGATATCTGATTATAATGTGCGTGAAAAGACCTTCGGCTTATGATAAAAAGACCTCCGGCTCTTGTTAATACGCGTAAAAAGACCTCCGGCTTTTGTTAGAAAGACCTCCGACTTTGATAAATGACCTCCGACTTTTGTTAAAAAGACCTTCGGCTCTTGTTAAAAAGGGGATTTGACTTTTGATAAATGACCTCAGGCTTGATAAATAAGACCTCCGGCAGTTTGATAAAAATGACCCTTGTTTTTTAGGCTTTAAAAGAAGGGCCTTATGTTGTCCAGCTAATTGCATAATTTGATTTCGGATTTGCGGAACTAACTGTTTAAGGGTCGAGACTGCAGACCTTAAATGTAGTCGTTTGATTTGGTCATGACTACGGACCTTAAATATAGCATTATTGAATCTCATGATTCAGAGGGTCAAGACTGCAGACCTTAAATGTAACCGTTTGATTTGTTCATGACTACGGACCTTAAATGTAGCGTTATGGAATTTGATGATTCAGAGAGT
>JAOVVI020000470.1:0-28516 GCA_028571085.2 Nepenthes alata
AGAAAGGCGTTATTTGGGCCCAATGTGCAGGGCGCAGACGGTCAACGCCTGAGTTGACCGTCAGCGTGTTGGCCGCCATCGTAAAGGATGCAGGCGATCCACTGATGGGCTATGAGCCATAGTGGAATGGGCCAATTACTGTAGGAAAGCTTCTTAAGGTCCAGTTTGGCTTCGCACGACGGTCAACATCGAGTTGACCGCCCGCGAGCAAGTTGGCCACCAAGACGGTCAACGCCTGCGATGACCGTTTCGGTTTTGGGCTTTCCAGTTTCTGGGCTCGGCTTGTTTAGTGGGCCGTAAGAACGTTGACCGTCCTTCTTGGGCTTCCGTTGAATTCTCTTTGGGTCAGCCCATTACTGGTGTACCCATCAGAATTAAACAACACAAAATTTACTAGATAAAATGTCTTCAATTGTTGGGTCAGATAGAAACTGATTAATCATAATTCTATTTCTTCATTTATTTTTATAAATTATTTAGACAAAATCTTGTAGTTTGCTAAAAAAATTACCAAAATAATATTCTTAATTTTTATTTTTCTTAATTTTTTAGATGCAATAATCTTAATTTAATATACAATTGATTATTATGATTATGATAGAATACGAGTTGGTTCAAAATCTAGTTTATAAGAAAAAGAGAAGTCTAAGTGGTGGAGGCTCAACAAAAGACCCTCTGAGCCCAAAGAAGCAAAATGTGTGGTGGCTAATCCAAGAAGGGTGACCCAATTTGCCTAACAATAAATGGTTATTAATGGATAATCAATGAGTTGTTACGGATAGCTATTGCGTTGATTTAATGGTCGAAGATCATAATAGTCCAATTAGTAAATGTAGACAATGGTTACATAATTAATATCTTTTATAACTGTAGAGGCGTAATGTCCAATGGACTACCAAATTGACACTACACATTATAAATAAACCATTTTTTCCTATGTGAAAAGGAGAGATTCAAATAAATGAAGGTTCAAACAGGCAATGCCACCCGTACTCACGAGTGCAATACTTTCAAAGTCACTCTCCAACATGAATGCAATACCTTAAAGGCCGCTCACTCCTTTGAGAGCATCCTACGGAGTATAGCCTTCAATTAAACATTCAATTCCATTTCATTTGCATCCACGCATATATACTTTTTCATATCATTCTCTTCTGTATAGAAAGAATTTTAATTTGAGTGTTAGAGGACATACCAGATAGTGCGTCTCATATTTCTCTTACCTCTTATTTTTTTTGTGGTTTTTAGGATTCAAATTTTGAGTAATTAAGACTGGACCCATTTCCTATTAGACAACGGAGTAATGCTGCTTCTTAACTCATTCGGCAATTCGAATCTAGAGATCTATTATTAGCGCCATCTGTAGGAATGATGAAAAGTCAAACCACATAACCGAATAAAGTAAACATGGTATACACTAGGGCTCAAGTAAGTGTACATACGAGAGAAATCGTTTCCCATGGTGAAACTGTTGGTAGTCATGGAGATGCTCATCCAGCAACAAACTTGGACGTGGAGACACTGGCTGCCTGGGTGGACATGAAGTCGAAACTGCTCCAAATCATATGTAATTGTTTGGAGAGACAACCACTAGGGGTTCTTTCCTCTAACTCTTAGATTTCAACATAAAAAAGGAGGAGACGGAGGAAGAAATAGTATGCTAGAGAGATGATCTAGCGATCTGATGGCCTTGAGGCCTGAGAGGCTATGAGCAACAGGGCCTAGACCTAGTTGGAAGGCTCGTCGAGTCATGAAGTACGGGATGAAAGCCTAGTGTGGCATAATCAGCGTTGTTTTTGAGACGATCGGAGGCTTTTAGCCTCAGAAGAGGCTTCGTGCAGCACCTTCCGAGGAGGGCCAATACTCGGCCGATCCAACACATCTCTCCTAACTACTCGAAGTTGAGGACATTTCTCAATACTAAAAGATTGCGTCCACCTCCCAAGTATAGGAGAGAATTCGAAAGATCGAATAACGGCTATTCAAAGGAAGTACTAACAGACATTTTGCTTAACCTGAGAAGGTCACCGTTCACAAGAGAGATTCAAACATAACAACTCCCTCGTAGATTTAAGATATTGACCCTAGAGTCCTACGATGAAAGTTCAGATCTGATGAACCATTTGGATCACTTCTGCATTCTGTTGGAATTCTAGAGTCTAGATGATGTGGTTTTGTGTCTTTGATTTTCATTAACCCTCAAGGGAGATGTTCGAATTTAAGTTTACCGGTTATAACCAAATTGAATTCAAAATTTCTAGGAGTTAGCAGACAACTTTTTGTCATAGTTTATCTCCAATCGAAGGGAGGAAAAGTAGTCGTGGCACCTTATCTATACCGTTTTGGGTCAAATGAGAGTTTGAAGCGCTTCCTGACCCGATTCAATGTAGAAACTCGAAGGATATTCAATAATTGATCAAATGAAACTGAATTCCTTCATGGTGACCATACAATTGGGTGATTTCTTCAAATACTTAGTCCAACAAGAGCTCATGACTTTTCTTGAGATAGAGACTATTACTTGCGCATACATCGCCGTCGAAGAGGCTAACAAAGCAAAAAAGTCAAAGTGTATAGACCACCATTCGGGATTGACAAGTGGGAAGAAGAGGAATGGTGACAACTCTAATAACTGAGATCCTAGAAAATGGCTGAGGATAGAGCCGGGTGTCTAAAAAGTGTTCAGGCCCTTGAATCTAGCTCCATTGAATGATTGAATGACACTCGGTTAAACTTTCTCATACAAATTCGGGATGAAAGTTCCTCAAATGGCCCAAGCAACCCAGGAACTCAAAAGGAGGAGATCAACTTAAGTACTACTTTTACCATAGATCTTCGAATGACAGCATCAAGGACTATCAGACTCTAAAAAAAGAAATTGAAACCCTCATTCGGAAAGGATATCTTAATAATTTCTTAAGAGACCCAGAGTAGATATCTGGGAGAGCAGATGATGATGAGTCGGGCTAATCAAAACAACCGCATTATTAGATTGTAGTTGGAGTGGTTAACTTGGTAACCATAAGACTATCCAGAAATAACACTTCGGACCACCTAGAGAATACTTCTAGTAACAAGAAGTGGAGGGTAGGAATTAGAAATGATGTCATTAGTTTTACCGAAGACAATATGACAAATGTAATAATTTTTCATTTCGATCTTCTTGTTATATCTTCACTTGTTTTGAACGGTATGTTTGACTACTAATTAAAATGAGTCTTTGTTGATGATGAAAGTTTTAAAAATTTGTTGTATCTTGGTGTATATTTTAAGCTCGAACTAAAAAGGACCAAATGAGATCGGCTAAAGGACCCCTATACAAACTAGATAACGAACTCGTTTCAGTCCAGGGAACTATTTAATAGAAGGCTATGCTAGGAACGTATCCAAAGACAATATCTCGTATGTTCACATTCCTGATCGCCAACTTACCCTCAATCTACAATACAATTTTGGGACAACCCTGTTAAGTCACATTCGAAGCATTGACGCCAATCTCATATCTCAAGATCAAATTTATGATAGCAAGCAGCGTTAGAGAGGTCCTAGGTGACCAACTCACCGATTGTACATACTTTTTATCTCAGATTAATTAGGCAAATCCAAATTACTCGATTGAAGACTTCAATCTCCGAGACGGAGCAACACTATAGTAGGGATAGTTTGGTGAATTGATTGATTAGATCTCTCTAGATCGAAGTGTCCCTAAGAAATGTGTTCAGATCGGAAGCTCACTGACGAGTTGCCTGTGTGAGCAGCTAATGACCTCTTCTGGCAGAACTCTGATGTGTTTGTATAGACACTTGCTAATATATTAGGAATCCTAATCGAGATAATGGTCCATGAGTAGGGTATTAATCTTGGTTACAAGCCCATCAGATAGAAGCAGATGAACCATTCCATTGAGAAGTTAATTGTCATAAGAGAAGAAGTCAAGAAGCTACTCAATATAGGTTTCATAAGGAAAGTCTAATATTTAGATTGGCTATCACATGTGGTACTAGTCAAGAAAAATAATGGAAAATAGTCGATGTGTGTCAACTTTACTAATATGAATAAAGCATGTTTGAAAGACAGTTTTCTATTACTAAGGATTGACATATTGGTAGACTCGGCGTTTTTGCACGAGTTATTAAACTTCATGGACGCCTATTCAAGTTACAACCAAATTCGAATGAGTTCTAACGATGAAGAATATACGTCCTTCATGATAGACTAGGGGACGTATTGCTACAAAGTTATACCATTCAGTTTAAAGAACGCAAGAGCTATGTATCAGATGCTCGTGAATAAAATGTTCAAGTTGCAAATTGGTCAAAATATAAAAGTATATGTGGACGACATACTCGTCAAATGTATAATAGCCGACAACTATATTCGCAACTTCAGAGAAGCTTTCGAGGTGTTCCGAACACACCAAATAAAGTTGAATCCAATCAAGTGTGTATTCAAAAAAATTTTAGAAAAGTTCATTAGCTTTATCGTATCTCAATAAGGAATCAAAGTGAATCCTAAAAAAATAAAATCTATCATAGATATGAATCCGCTTTGAACCGTGAAGGAAGCCCAAAAACTCACTAGAAGACTTGCAGCATTCTTCCGGTTTCTAGCAAAATCAGTAGAGAAATATTTTTCCTTCTACAAGGTCTTGAGAGGAATGAAGGCAAGCTGTTTTCAATGGACATTCGACTGCAAGTTAGGCTTCTAAGAACTAACAAAAATTCCTTGTCAATCTACCTATTTTGATCTCATCGAAAGGAGAGGAGTTGTACTTCTATCTGGTGATATCAGATACAGTGCTGAGTTCAGTTTTGATTAGATAAGAATTTGAGATATAATGACCGGTCTATTACGTCAGTAAAATCCTATCAGACACTAAGACTTGTTACTTGCATGCCGAAAGATTGCTTTGGTGCTTATTTATTCTTCCAGAAAGATACGATGTACTTTTAGACTCACAAGATCATCGTCTTGACGGACTAACCATTAAAAGGGATTCTATAGAAACCTGGCATATCTGGACGACTGTTCAAAAGGACCATTGAATTGGGCAAATTTGACGTGAAATTCTGATTGCGACCAACCATGAAAGTTCAAGCCCTTATGGATTTTATAGTCAAAATGATGACCCCTACTTTAGATGTCGTTGATACAAGTGAAGGTGCCAACCGACAAGAACTTCCAATTTGGACCTTGCATGTGGATGGGTTATCAATCCAATTAGGAAGCAAAGTAGGCGTGATCTTGAGTACTCTAGACGGATCGGAGATGAAATACTCGATGACTATCGGATTTTCGGCCACCAACAATATCGCCAAATATGATGCCTTACTGGCCGAACTCAGGCTGGTTGAGGAATACTTGGTAAAAACCTTGATCGTCCACAGTGACTTGGAGTTGATCGTCAGTTAGGTCACCGAAAATTTTGAAATGTCTGGCTCATTACTCGCAAGATATCTTGTTAGAGGAAAGGGCTTGATCATGACATTCAACTGTGTAAAAATAATCCACATCCCGAGGGAAGACAACTAAAAGGTGGATCAATTGGCGAAAGCTGCAGCAGTCGATAAGCCCGAGTAATATGCCTGAGATATGTGAGAAATTCTTGTGACCCCAAATATGGAAGTCCCAAAGCAAGAAATCCTTCAGATCTCGGACAACAAACCTGGATGACTTTGTACAGAATATACCTTGTTGAAGGCCTTCTACTAGAAAACTTAGACGACACCAAGTGTATAAAAAAGGCAACGGGCTGATACGCCATCATGGATGGAAGACTATATCAATGAGGTTATTTCATCCTTTACATGTGGTGTCTCACGTCAAAAGAAACTGACTATGCGCTAAGTGAAGTACATCTTAAAATTTGTGGATCACATATTGGGGGTAAGAACCTAACATTTAAAGTCATATGATATGGTTATTTTTGGACAATGATGAGGTGAGACACTGTAAAATTTGTAAAACAATGTAAAAAATTGCCGAATTTATGGTAACGTTCATTATTAGTTGCACACGGAACTGCAGTCCCTACAGTCATTGGGGTTGTTTACAAAGTGGGGGCTCGACATATTAGGCTAGTTGTTCATTGTATCTAGGTAAAGGAAGTTTGTTATAGTTGATATTGACTATTTCACTAAATGCGTAGAGGTCTCGCCTTTGACATAGATAACCAAATAGAATGTAATGGAGTTCGTTTGGTAGAGTATCATATACAGATTTAAAATTTTCAATGCCATAATAACCGACAACGGAACTTAATTCATTAGTAAAAGATTCACGAAGTACTGTACGAGTTTGGAAATCCGGTTGGTTCACACTTCTATCTCCTATTCACAAACGAACAGGCAAGTGTAGGTAATGAACCAAACCCTACTACACCGGTTGAAAACGAAACTAGAAGATGCAGGGGAGTCTTGGGTGGACGAACTACGTTCCATGATGTGGTCCTACAGGATGACACTGAGGGAACCTACATGAAAAAACCTTCAACTTATACTACAGGATTAAAACGGTTATCTCGATAGAAATTGGTTTGCTTAGCCTTTGAGTCGAACACTTCAGGTTAGGAGCTCTTCGTTGATTGTGGCAATGGTTCCCCTCCTGCTTATGAGAAATCAATCAAATTAGAACGACAAAGGCGTCCAACATTTCTCGAATTAAGGAAGCCTATCGGAAAGTTCGGAGCGACCAAGGATACGATCCGTCTGCAATAATGAAAGTCATCCTAAAATCTATCTTTCCGCACATCACCAACTTTTTCTGGATGTAGACGAGTCCTCAGCTCTCATTCGAGTCAAACATACTTACTCTAGGGATCGAAAAATTGTTGCTTAGCCTTCAGAAGTTTGTCTTTGAGTGTAGTGACTCGATCAGAAGCCAAAGATCTTTCAATTGAAAACTCCTTGAATCTCGCAATCCACTTAAACAACTCACGGTTAATGAAAGCAGCTTGTTCTCGACTCTTTTGAGTATTAGTAATGGCAGTATCCACTCGAATCCCGATCTCTTTGAGTACGGTAGAATCAACATTCGTCTGAGACAGATGAGAGATCTCAACATCCTGATGGTACAAACCCTCCACTATCAGACGAATTAATTTCTATGATTGTCAAGTAAAATGAAACGATCAGTTAAGAGCAACATTAACAAAGGACATAAATACAAAAAAATCAAGGGTTTGACATGCAGTACCTCAATGAGAGATGGCCCCTTTTGGAATGACCGGCCAAGAGAAGCTTTAGGTCCTATAACTAATGGAGACTTATAGCACAGTAAAGGCACTGCGTGCCGATAGAGGTGCACCTCAAAGCTAGGAGGAGAAGGAGAAATAGCCAACATCCCCCGAAACTCAGATGTCAAAGCCTCAAGTGAGACACCTCCTCTATAGCCATGGCCTCCGGATTATTATTAATTAATTTCTCAGCCACCTAGTCATTATTAAGATGTTCCTCGACAAAAAACAGCAGGAGGCGTGGAGACAGATGCATCAGGTGATGAGATGACCAAAACTAGAACCCCGTACTCGGCCACAATTGCAGGGTTGATCGGTTCACTCAATCCGTCAGTCGTGGGGTCATTTATTCTTACAGCAGGAGGTACTGGGAGTTCACCGCCCTCGACAAGTCCGATCATCCCCTCAAAAATTGAGCGAACCAGAGAAGAATGAATGGAACCCGGCCTCTACGATAACTCACCAGCTTGTTCAGCAATCATCGCTTCATAGGCCTTGTCAATGGCTCGGTTGAGGAAGTTGAGGAAGAAACCACCCTGTTGGCCACCCTTTCAGGAGAATTCCAGATAAACAAACCTCCCGATTTCCTTTTAGGCTGACGAAATGGTATGGTAGTGATGTCATTTCCTTCCGTCCTAACCTCCCATTAAACATCGGCAAACGCCTTCCGAATCAGCCAGGAACTCGCATGACACAGAGTGGCAGCATTCTCTTTTCTTTCCAGAACATCTCCGGCGTAGATACCACTAACTCTACCCTATTTATTGGAGACGGTCCAGTTAGAAGGAACTGCCATATAAAAGAATCGGTCCTTCCAACCTTTTATTGAATTTGGGTTCCCCTTGGGGTGAAAGAAATACAATTTGCATCATGATTGAACCGGAAGATCACCTTAACGGCCTAGGCGTCTAAGAAAAGACTCTTATAACAAAAGAAAATATATTAATAAATCAAATATTGAAGACCATTGGGGTGGAGGCGAGCCACTAAAATCTCAAGAGCCTCCAAAATCTCGTATAGCTCTTTTGTAAAAGGAATACAAATGCCTTCATTTAGATGTGCCTCATAGATAGTAATGAAACAGAGTCGATGAGCGCAAGTCTTATCTTTAGCCTCGGGCGTTATGTAAGGAATTGCAACTGAAATATTGTACTTCTCGTACATAGTATCTACATCATTACAAGTGAGTACAAATTGGATCACAGTGACGTCATAAGAAGTTACTCGAGAAGCTATGGAAGCAAGAAGAAAAGAACAAAGTAGGGCAAAGTGATACAAAGAATGGAAAAGTGCAGAAACAGTAGAAGATCATTGTTTAAATGACAAATACTTTGGCCTAGGAACGAGATTCTTTAAAGGCACTAAAGAGGCACGACCCCATAATGGCTGAGACGTACCTACATCAAAGAGTGTTGTAACGGGTCAAATTTACTTTGTCAATAATGATAACCTGATGCTACACCTACTTGCACAGCAAGAGCATTGCTGTACCTCTGACGCCCAGATCGGCGAATCTCTAATGTGGCATGGGTTATGATACCCTGACACTTTGCTTTTTGAGACGACAGAGTGGCAACGTGAAACCCTGATGCACTCAAGATTAATTTGATTAATTAATGGATGTTTAATCGAGCATTCAAAATAAATTATTAAATATTAAATTGTCAGAAGATTGAGTTATCAGTGGTCTGAATTGTTAGATTGTTAGAAATTATACAACAAAAATAACATTTGAGCGCTTTAACTATTTAGAGCACACAAGAATATTCAAATAATGCTTGAAAAATTTCATTCATTAATTCATTTCACAATATATAAGTTTACAATAGTGAAAGTATAACTCGAAAGAGAAAAAATAATGCATGAAGTGACAATCTGATTATAGTAGTTTGACTGATCTTGGGACGGACACATGAAGAAGAGAGGCTCTCACCCCTAAAATCGTAACAATACTTTAAGAAGTGCACATTTTAGATGGAAAAGAGTAGAAAAGAATTCCCCAGATAAATAGTAACAATCCCTTTTAAAATTGTAACATTTTCTTGGTGAGGAGGCAAATAAAATAAAACAAAAATCCTTCCCTAGTTAGAGTTTGAGGCAGTCCTCTTCAGAGCTACATCAGAATAGACCACTCCTCAGATGAGGAGAGGAGACGATCCGCCAAAACCCGTTGCTATTGACGAGGTATAATAATGGAGGCCTTGTCACAACAAGGCCTAGAGCTCGACAAGGATGTAAAAGAAGAAAATTAAGGTAGATTTCCATAAAAAGAGGGTAACCAAGGTATGTTTCAAGTGTATTATCGGAACTTGACTTCAAATGTTGGAGAAGAACACACTTCGACTT
This sequence comes from Nepenthes alata, assembly GCA_028571085.2. Classification (NCBI taxonomy): domain Eukaryota; kingdom Viridiplantae; phylum Streptophyta; class Magnoliopsida; order Caryophyllales; family Nepenthaceae; genus Nepenthes; species Nepenthes alata. The sequence continues at coordinate 9,581 of JAOVVI020000470.1, forward strand.
TGGCTTGTGGTAGTGTAGGTTCTATGCTGGCTTCAAATGGTCATACCACATGGTTGGCGAAGACGTTTCGTGATGCAAAATATAAAGAGCCCCGCCATTTATTTCCAAAATGGAAGATCAACAAGCATTTAATCTTAAGAATATAGCGCATCCTAGTTTTAATGGTAGATAATCAAATCCTGCCAAACATCGTACCGAATCAGCGGAATATCTAGGGAAGAAACATGTATGGAGAATCTACAGTCCGCGTCCTATCATGAATATGTTGGGAGTTAAAATTTAAACATTTCAATATGAGGGGTTAGTGATGGGTACGACACTACATGGGTCGGTTTAAAATCTAATCCATAGAAGGAAGAAAAGCTTAAGTTGTGGAGGCCCAATAAAAAAAACCTCTAAGCCCAAAAAATTAAAAGGCCGATGGTTGACCTAAAAGGCGTGACCTGAGTCGTTCAGTAGTAAATGTACATTAATAGATAATCAATAGACTGTTAAGGACAACTATCATACCGATTTAACGGTTAAAAATCGTAAGAATCCAACCGATAAATGCTAGTAACAGTTATACAATTAACGTCTCTCATAACTATGAAGGTGTAACGCCAAGAGACAACTCCTTTTCCTGTGGGGGGGGGGGAGAGAGATCTAGACAAAAGAACATTCACACAAGCAAAGTTTCAAACAAGTAAAGCCACTACTACTCATGAGTGCAGTACTTCTAAAGTCACTCCTTCGAATGTATTCTACGGAGTACAGTCCTCTATCAAATACTTAATTCCTTTCTACTTTTATTAATATATTTATTTTCTTATATTTTTTTCTTCCGTATATCGGAGAATATATTATAAAGCGAGTCATATATTTTTCTTACCTCTTATTCATTTGTTGTGGTATACAGGATCTAAATTTTAAGTAATGAATATCAGTCCCATTTTTAATCAGACACTCGAATAAGGTGGCTCCCTAATTCGTTCGACAATTCTGATATAGAAACGTATCAAATATAAAATATAATTCATCTAGTATTAGTTATGTCTCCAAAAATTTTAAATTTATAACAAAAAAATAGGTATATTTTAGACTTTTTATATCTTACATGTATCATATGATATAAAAATAGATGACAAATTTAGTAATTTTTTATTGATTAAAAAGGTTCATATTAAAGTAAAATTAAGCATATAATAAAAATAAATAGAGTATATATTTTATTCTATAAACTTAAATGAAAGATGAAAATACATTTTGATAATTTTTTTATCAAGTCATAAATTTAATAATAAAGAGAATGGCTTGGCCAGTTAGATCCAGCTGTTCAAATTCAATTTGCATTAAAGTTTATGAAAAATAATAATAATTAATTAATTTATTTATTTTATAATATGAGTATTTAATATTTCACAATTTTTAAGTAAAAAAACTAATTATTTTTTTAATTTTTAAATAAAAATAAACGATAATTGTTTGAAAGAAGCGGCCCAGGTATGTACGGCAAGGAATGCTTCTGGGCCACATGGAAACTCTTTAACACGTCAGAAAATCGTAAAATTGTATGTCAAGTGGAGCGAACTATTAGATTTTATTTTGTTATTATTATTTTTTAATTTAAGTTATTTTTTAAATAAATAATTGTAATTTAATTATTTTTTAAAAAATAAAAAATAATGATAATTAATAATTAAATTATAATTATTTATTTAAAATTAAATAATCAAACTATGAGAAAACGTGACCACTATCTTTAAAAAAAAAAAATGAAACCATACCCAACGATAGTCAGTGGGGTTAACGGATTGGTTTTCCCGGAACTTCCGTCGAGTAAGCAAGAGAAAGCATGGCTGTTGCTCTCTGTATCAGCAAGCTGACATGTGGTAGGATCCTCGCCGCCCACCAATGAAGACTCACATCCAACGACGCGGCTTTGGCCTCAGGCCGGAACTTGCTCCTCATCGCCGATGTATCTCATCGGAAAAGTACAACCGGGAAAATTTACCGGGAAATAAAGTTCTCCGGCAAATTTCAAATCGTAGACGTCGGCAAGTCATCCTTGCCGTTCATAATAGACAAAATTCAGACGGAACACGCAAGGATTCCGGCGAAATTCATCGGACAAGACGAGATGTTCTGGTGACGCCTTTTCTCGCAGCGGGAGCATGTGTTCTTCGATCGGCGATAGCAAGGGCGGAGGAGAAGTCGCCTAACAGTTCGCCTCCCGCTCCACCTCCACTGCCTGCACCGCAGCCGACTTTGGCGACGGCAGAGGCGGAGAAGGAGAGCGAGGAGTTGATCGTTTCGAGAATTTACGATTCGACCGCGATCGGAGAGCCGTTGGCCGTGGGGAAGGACAAGAGCAAGGTATGGGAGAAGCTGATAAATGCGAAAATTGTGTATTTAGGAGAAGCTGAGCAGGTTCCTACGCGCGATGATAAAGAATTGGAGCTTGAAATTGTAAAGAGTTTGAGGAGGAAATGTTTGGCCAGTGAGCGGTCAATTTCACTGGCGCTTGAAGCCTTTCCTTGTGATTTGCAGGAGCAGCTTAACCAATATATGGATGGAAGGTACGTCGGCTTGCTAAATTTTGATGACAACTGTTTCATTCATATTATTATGTCTATTATCAATATTGGGTTATGGGTCACTCCCGTGTGGGCCCATACCCACTTGATGTGGCCGATGGAGGTACATATCCTCACCGCATGAAGAAAGATCAAGTTGAGCACGCTATACGCTTGAGTGGATATTCTAGTAAGGCCCCCGCTCGCTGTGCGCCCGCTAGCCGCTCGCTGTGCGCCCGCTAGGAGCTCGAGCGGATATTCCAGTATAGCCGCCGCTCGCTGTTCGCTCGTTAGGAGCTCAAGCGCGGGCCTGTGCCCGCCGCGCGCTCGACAGGCGTTCGAGCGCGCACGCCAATTATATAAAACGCGCACTTTACGTTTTTAGGTTAATTTGAATCACTTTGAGCGCTGTTCCAGAGAAGAAAATGAGAGAGAAGAAGAAGAAAAGGAAGAATTGAGCCTCCGTTCGGGTTTTAAAGCAAGTTTCACTCTTTGGTAACTACACGTACGACGTTCTTGCTGCTGTGAAAAACATCTGCCGTCTTTATCTCTGCTCTTGTTTTTTATATTATTTGTACGGGCTGTCCAAAGCTAGTTGATATTGATTCTTGTGATTTGAGGTTTGTGTAACCGATCAATTGCTGCTAGTAGAGATTTCGGACTCTGTGTCCCGTGGTTTTTCTCCATCATTTCATAGGGAGTTTTCCACGTAAAAATTATATTTTTATTGTTCGTGATTGCTTATTGTGTGCTTAACATCATCTACCACGTATTTCCTCGCGGTTTAAATAAGCTTTTAATTCTAACAATCAATAATACTACATTCACTTCATTCTTTTTATACTACTCATTTTTCTTTTTATGCCTACTCATTTTTCTTTTTATCCCTTCCCCGTATACCAAAATTTATAGTCCTTATTTTGGATTTCTCTTGATTTTGTCCTACCCATCAGTTTACTTCGAATAAATTATATTCATGTTTTCTCTAACATAATCTTCCATGCTCTTTCCATTGTGGATTTAAATCGTCTAATTTTATTCTCGGACTAGTTTCTTAACTTGCCTAGATCGAGTGAAGACGTGAATCGCTGCCGCAGGGCGGTCGTCTAATGAAGATTCATTTATAAAAGATCTGTCAAAATTTTCCATTGACTGTCAACTAATGCAATTGTCCTTCGAATTTGTCCGAGTTTTAGCATGTGCAAGTTTTCAGCATTGTGCAGTTGGTCCGATAAGTTGTATTTGCTGCTGGTATTTTTGGTGAGAAACTAGCACAAACGATATATGAGTAACAACTCACAATGGATAAGATTCATCATTTCATTGATAAGTATTGCCAATGGCTGAAACTGCTAGTCCAGCAGCAATGTTTGACTATTAATCTGCACAGACTTGGCGCTTATTAAATACCAAAATGATGATACAGCAAGAGTTGAAAAATAAATAAGTTGTTCAAAACAGTCGTTCAAAGCATGGGTTTGTGAGAGTTGAATAATCCAATGAATCGAGAACAAGACCTAAATAATGTTAGGTTCTCCTATTTTGAAAGCAACATTCGTCTGTTTCCATTTTCCCTTGCTTTCTTGAATAAATGTTTTGGTGCTTTGGAAAAACGTTTGAAGAGCCAAAAGATGACTCTTTGAAAAGTACTGCTTGATTACCAAACGTAAGAGAGTTTCTATTGGGTCCTATTAATTTATTTCACTTTAACTATTGCATTTCCCACACAAATTTCATGCCAAAATAAATATCATATACTTTGGTCAAGCCTTTATTTATTGCCATTCCGTTAGATATTTTCTCAGTCATAACTTGAATTCGGGCTATTCTTGTCATCAATATATAGTTTAATGCGAATTGTAACATTGTCTGCATTTCATGAAACTTATTCTTCTTATTCATTAGACCCAGATGTCTGTGGAGAATGCCTTCAGCTCTCTTTTTGTCTCTGTTTGAGTTTTAGTTGAAATTGTTCAGATAGTTATAGAGGAAGGTTATAATTATTGCCAGGATAGGAGGAGACACTTTAAAGTCTTACACATCACACTGGCCATCTCAGTGCTGGCAGGAGATTGAGCCTCTTTTAAGTTTCTGTCGGGATAATGGAGTTCGACTTATTGCTTGCGGTACACCCCTTCAGGTACCACCCCCTTCATCTGACACACCGTCATGATATCCTAAAGAGCTGAAAAAAGGCCAGTGACTTAATAAGATTTGATATATGTTTATGCTTTTGGTCTACTAATTTCTACGCTGTTCAATAACATGGTGTGACCCAAAATGATTTTTTATGGTAATATGGACCATTATCAGTGAAGCAATCTAGGTATTTGAGATTCTGTGGGCTTTGTCTCCTTTTGTGCATTTGTTCATGACATCAAAAAATTATTTTCTACCTGTCCAACTATGCTGTTCATTTATGGCTTGGCTACCTTATCTCGTATTACATACAACTCATAATTTGACGGTATAGTACTGCATTTTTTGGAACCTTGCCTGTTTTGGCTTCCTGATTGTGATTCACTTGTTAACTATTTATCATTGTGAAACCCTTTCACATAGGGTGATGTGCCATCCATGAAATATAACTTTAGAAGAGCTTGAATTTTAACCTTGTATTAGGACTTATATTAAAAAAAATTCCTATACTCTTATTCATTGTACCAAGAGCAAGCCATCTATTGACTAGTGAACCAAAATCTCAAAATTATTTCTTAATTTCATTTTCTCCTTCCTTGATTGATTGAGCAACGAATAATAAATTAGGCAATTGCCGTTTGTAGTTCACCATGTCCTCAGTCATTGGCAAAATGATGCCACCCTTTTTTTCCTTGCTTACCTCAATTTAAAATCACCAGCAATTATTTTCCCAACTGCTAAACCCTAGCAAAGTACCTTGATTATATATCCACTGAACACGTATTCTCCAACATATTTCCATTTAATCATGGAGAGTCTTGCGCCTAAACCAGATTAGAGCGATCAATAGATTTCCTTTTTTCTTCCATATATTTTATTTCATCTTTCACAAATTGACTAATAGTTCAAAAGCCAATAAACAACATAATTCATACTTAATTGATAGAACATTAGTAATCTGATGTTCTTTATTGTCAATTCCTTCTGTTGAAGTCCACCATTCTATGCTCTTTGATCCCTGAAACTTACAACCCACAAAAAGTATGTCATTCAAGCATGAAGACCTTAGAACATTGGCTTCCATTGCTGAATTGATATAAATTGATGTTTTCTTTGTTTATATCAATTCTCTATTTGCTTCATAACCTCTGTTTGAGTGGTCAAAATGGTCTCGGATGTGTCATTTTTGAAAAGAAGTTTTGAAACATGCTCATCCTATGAAGTGCCTAATTCATTTACTTTGAGAACCTTGTTTATTCTTCAAGGCTCAAGCAAAAGTAAGCTTCCTATTGACTATATATTTCCTTAATGTTTTTGATTTTTGAATAGTGTATAGAAACATTGTCTTGTGGTTAGCTTGACCCTAGCTCCTATTTTTGGAATTCAGAGAAGAATTAATTAAACCTAAAGCATGGATTAAAATGTTGGTGTCGGTGTCAATATCAGTATTGGTTGCGACTATAATTATTATTAGCCATATTGAGATACGTATCAGTATTGAATATAATAATCGTAAATTTTTTTTGGCAAACCGGAACCTGCCGAGGAAATATTGGTCAAATATTAGAAAATATCCAATATATTGGCTAATATTTTGAAAACTGGTTGATATATCGCGATATATTATTGATATAGAGACATACTGCTATTTTGATAGGGTATCGAAAAATATTGGTGTTGATAGGGGGCAATATTAATATGTATTAGCCAATATTTCATTCCATGACCTAAAGCGATCCAACCCCACTTTGTTTCCATCAATCCTTATTATTCCTATAATTGCTGAATATGAAGTAGTATGCCTACGAGGTGGAAGCTGTCACATCAGATCTAGATGGGGATTTCTTCATCTCTGAGCTGTGAGATGACTGGATTAGCTTAAGTATATGTGTTCTTTGAAGGTGCACCAACAATGCACTAAGAAGTTCCGTTGTATGCAAATCATTTCTTACAGCCATCCATTTTTCAAGAGTTACTAATAAGTGTGAGTTATTGAGAGAGGTTCAAATTGGAAAATTTTCCATTTGGAGTTACTAAGAATATTATATCCCGCCGTGAAGTTGAATGATTGGCCAATTTTCAATCACATCATCACTCATAAACCATGGAGTTATGCTGTCTGAAATGGAGTATCCTCAATATCTTTCCTACATTTCATCACATGCACGTTGCAAAATTGTGCCTAGAGTGGAGAGATTGATGGTTTTATAGAAGTCCCTGTTATCTTTTTTAAATTACTTTCTGACAGCTCTAACTATATAATCAGATAACCTTCTAGCCATCGTAATTCTCAAAATCCAATAACTTTTCTAATACAGTAAAACAAAATGTTTATAATTACACTGAATGTTTTCTGAAGTTAAAAAAATACTTGCCCTTATTCTCATAGTTTGAAGATCACATGTTTCATCCGGCCTACTCATCATGTAGCGATTCTTTGATAACACCAACAAGCATTTCCTAAAAGTGACTCTTCTGTTAAATGTTAGTTATCTATAACGGTCACTCAACTATGTTGTTAACTTAAAAAAAGTGCATTGCTCACCTGGCAATGTGAAAAAACTTCATGTGATTTTCATGCATTATGTGTTTTTGGTAGGACAAGCATTCATCTTCAGTAAGTGCTGAACTCCTGTCTTGACATAAAGATTATTGTGTGCTGTGAAAATCCTTCCCATCTGCCACGTAAACCAATAAGAATGCAGCTTTGGCTCCTGTGCAGTCATCTATCTGCTTGTGATATAGTTTTTGTAGATGCAATGCTCTTTTTTCCTTGTAAGGACAAATAATGAACTTAATATGTTGACTGTTTAAGCTGATATGTACAGTCACCTTAAAGTTCTTGCTTATGATTTATTTTTGAGAGAGATCTTCCTAAGTTGACTGCTATGTCCAGATTCTGAGGACTGTTCAAGCTGAAGGGCTTAGTGGACTTTCGAAGGCTGATCGAAAAAAATATGCTCCTCCTGCCGGTTCAGGATTCATATCAGGCATTTCACGTAGGTCATCAATTGACATGATTTCTTCAAATCAGTCCTCTACATTTGGTCCAAGCTCCTATCTTACTGTCCAGGCAAGAGTAGTGGAAGATTATACTATGTCTCAGGTAATTCTACAGGCAATGACAGATATTGGAGCTTCTGGTTTGCTAGTTGTAGTCACAGGTGCAAGTCATGTTATGTATGGTTCACGAGGAACTGGGCTTCCAGCAAGAATTTCAAAAAAGATGCAAAAGAAGAATCAAGTTGTATTACTGCTTGATCCTGAAAGGCAATTCATACGAAGAGAAGGAGAAGCTCCTGTTGCTGATTTCTTATGGTATTCTGCAGCTAGACCATGCAGTAGAAATTGTTTTGATCGTGCTGAAATTGCAAGAGTGATGAATGCAGCCGGCAGGAGACGAGATGCGCTGCCCCAGGTAATTTCTTTGTACCAGTCTTTCTTCTGCTTTCATGCGCTTTACACTGTTTCATTATTTTTCTCAAATGCCAGGAATAGGAGTTGAAGATTTTACTGTTACTCTATTCACATGGGCAACCCAGCCCACTTAACCTTTTCAGTGAATGTGTATCAAGTGAGACTATGCACTAGGAGGTCTTTTGAGGCTATATGTTGCTGTATGGTGGTAGTTGTTTCTAACTTCATGCAGAAGAACAGTGCCTCTGTGTACTGTTCTTGGTTTAGCCATCTGATCATTAGGGAAGAAAGAAGATGGCAAAACTGCAATGGTAATCAATACCATTTAGTTGTGGTTGTGTTGTGTCTAGTCACAAAATATATTTTACTGCTTGGTAATTGATATTTCAGTGAATTTATGGAGCCCCTTACAATGTGACAATAGGTAAATTACCCCACCCCCAAACAGTGACCATACGTATCTGTTCTTTTTGGTTGTGTATTTATGCTGTACAGAAGATATGAAGTGCAAAAAGAATGCAGTCTTATTGTAAGTGGTTCTCGGTGCAAATATCATGTGTTCCTTCAAGTGATGAATATTATTTTGATGATATGCATGTCAGGATCTTCAAAAAGGAATTGATCTTGGTCTTGTATCTCCAGAGGTGCTGCAAAGCTTCTTTGATATGGAGCAGTATCCTCTTATTTCAGAACTTTCACATCGCTTCCAGGTATGATAAAGATTCCCAGTGAAGTTTCATGCTTCTAAACATGTTAGTATAACTCTATCGTCATACTTATGATTCTTCACTAAGTTGCAATTCTTTGGGAAGCCTGTACTGGGAAAGTTCATCAAGAATGACCATTGCATGCCTTCAATGCAGGGTTTCAGAGAGAGATTACTTGCAGATCCCAAATTTCTGCACAGATTAGCCATTGAAGAAACTATATCAATAACAACTACTTTGCTAGCACAGTATGAAAGGCGTAAAGAAAATTTTTTCCAAGAACTTGACTATGTAATTACAGACTCTGTCAGGGGAGCTGTGGTTGATTTTTTTACAGTGTGGCTTCCTGCACCCACTCTCTCATTCCTAAGTTTTGGTGATGAGATTTCTATGTCTGATGGGATGGATTCTCTCAAAGATCTGCTTGGATCAATCCCAGATAATGCCTTTCAAAAGAATCCTGCTGGAAAGAATTGGAATCTGAGTCACAGAGTTGCATCGGTTCTTGTCGGGGGCATGAAACTTGCAAGTGTTGGATTTATTTCTAGTATCGGGGCTGTTGCTGCTTCAAATGCTTTGTTTTCAGTGCGTAGATACCTCAATCCATCATTGGTCACCAATCAGAACTATAAACGTTCTCCAATATTTAAAACTGCATTTGTCTATGCCTGTTTTCTTGGAACTTCTGCCAATATGCGGTATCAGGTAAATTGACTACACTTGTTGATAAAGTCTAAACTCGTTGGTTATACATCATATGTGAACCTTGTGGGATAAATCATCGTGTGGGGTTATTCTATATGAACTGTGGGAAGCACATAGGTAAGATCTTGAATTACAGCATTCGTGCAGTCTGCCTTTGATTCTGTTGGATTGTGGTGGATCTTCTATTAAAAGGTTTCTTTGAAAGTATATTCACAATTCTGCCTTATATAACAACTCATTGTTTATTTTACCTGTCAATTAGGAAATCAGAGGGTAAGCGCTGGTATAATGATAAATTGCTCTCTTGTGACCTAGAGGTTATGGGTTCAAATAATAGAAATTCTCTGCAACTGGGAATAAGACTGCATAAATTTGACATCCTCCAAACTCAAGATGTAGTAATCTTGTGCACTAGGCCACATTTTTTTAATTAGGAAATCAGGATTATTATTGTGTAAAATGATATGATCAACGAATATATCTATTCCAGTTGTTATGTTTACATCTCTTTGGATGCTAAATCACATTACTTTTGTATCTTGGAATGATTAACAAGGGGTAAAAGCCCTGCCCAAGAGAAGGCAATATGAAAGTAGAGCTATCCTAATATTATGCCGTTTTAATAGTGATTTAGGATCAACTGGAACCTTAATATGGGATGTGAGATTTGCCACATCTGTTAAGCGTCATCTTGTTGCTGACTGATGGTACCATTTTATAGCATTTTATTACCTGTGTATATAGACAGGAAGGAAAGCAGTAAATGGGAAGAGATGTATAGAAAAGAAATAAAATAAGCTCACTGTGCATTTGGGCAGTACATTTCGTTTTCTACGTGCATCTTTGCATATGAATTTTGCTGTGCATCTAATGAAACTCATCTAGGAAACGGTTATACTGAGTCATAGCTTATGACTGTAACAGAAGCATTTGCTTAGTTTATACTTTGTACACATTAATCACTATTAGTTTATAACTCCTTTGTTTATGCTGGAGATTGAATCATTTACAAGCTGATCTTGCTGCTGTTTGTGCTGCAAACACCAAGTATTTAGAACACTGAGAAAAATCCAAAGCTTCAGTTCGTCTGGTCTGATTAACTTAAAATGCTCTTGTTTACTTCTATGATCAGGAGCACTATCTCCCAAATCGCCTAAGATTGTTGCCTGATAGCTATATACCTCATTATTTATGAACAGAGCTTGATTGACTTACGAAGTAGTTCACATCCTTTCTATTTCCCGTCATCAATCCCATCTTCCAAATGTTTACATTCTGTGCGGTGGATGAGGATCATGCTACATGATTCCATGTAATCAAGTAGAATTGTAGAGAAACGAATTTTTGATATTGTGTGATGCATGCACAAGTCCGGGGGAGAGCCGGCCCCAAAAGGACGTCCTATGGAGAGGAGAACCCCCCAAACTTATAAATTGGAGGTTCTATCTCAAACTTTCCGATGTGGGACTCGCATCATTCCTCTTCATTGACAACCGCAGATCCAGCGGCTGCACTCTGCGACACTTCACTTTGCGATGTTTCACTCTCACATTGAGGAGGCAGCTCCATAAGGGCTACCTTATAAGTTGGGGGGGATTCTCCTCCCTTAGGGTGTATATTTTTGGGGAGACTTGGGCCCCAACGGCTTGTGCTTACATCAATAGTGTTTTCATTGAGATCGGCCCCGACCCGAGGAAGGCTACCTGTGGAGGGTTTTGATCGGAAAGGGTTACCTGTGGAGGAGCTGACCTGGTGCCACGTCGCCCTGACGGAATGAAGCGTCGCCGAGTGAGAGTCGTCGAGTAAAGTGCCGCAGAGTGCAGCCGCTGAGGTCTACGACTGTCGAAGGGGGGATGAATAATGCGTGTCCCACATCGGGATGGTTGATCTAACCTTTTGGAGTGGGCTCTTTCCCTGGACTTGTGCATGCATCATTGTGTATGTGTAGCACTTTCATGATTCACTAGTTAACGAAAAACCGGTAGAGATTGAAACATGAATAATCTGATTCAGAACTGCAGTAAATGTGTTTTTGCTTCATCAATTATCAATATACTGTTGGTGTTAATTGGTGCTTAATGCAGGTGATTGCTGGTTTAGTTGAGCATCGGATATCTGAACTTCTACCGTCTGAAACATTGCTCGTAAACATGCTGTCGTTTCTTGCAAGGATTATCAACTCTTACTGGGGAACTCAGGTTAGATCAAATCATTGCCCTCCTTGAAATGAAAGCTCCTCATTTATGCTTAACACCTTCCTTTACTTGTTCCTCTCAAGTTTAAAATCAAAACTATTATGTAAAACAAAAGTTTGTTTACTTGTTCTTTGCCTTTTTTCCCTTTTAATAACGAAGAACCCTTGCCTCCATTTTGTGGGCTGCGCCAAAATTCGGCTGCGTGATATCACCTATAAGAACCATTAACGGGTAAGTCCAAACATGCATCAACGGCTAGACTCGACCGCGACACCCCATTTTGGCCTTATTAACTGTGCTAACACGTATAGTTTGTGTTTCTGAGTGGAATTTTGTGTTGCTGGTGAGCTAACTTTCCCAAAAGTTCCCATCGTTTACGCTTCGCTTTGGTCTCTTAAAATGCTGCAGCAATGGGTTGATCTCGCGAGATACACGGGGCTGCAGACTCGAAAGCCTAAATCGTCTTTTGCAGCTCCGGATTCTATTGATCATTCCGCCGTCAAATGCGACAGCTCAGACGAGGCCACAATCGACGACGTAAAAAATTAGCAAGGTGATCATTCCCTACACATTCTCATTTATGTTTGTATAATCATCTGAAGTTGATAGGAAGAGATTTGTTGGACCAACCTGTTCATTTCTTGTATACAATTCTTTGCAGTGGTGCCTACAACATATAACCATTTGAAAGATCATCTTTATCTTTATCTCCCCAAAAAAAATAAAAAATCTTGTCACCGGTAGCAACGCTCGGCTTGAACAGGCTTAGCAGCCGGTAAATAAGATTTTTGTATTTAGATATTTTTATTTAATATTTTAAATTATCATCAGTGGATTAAAAATAATTCAATGGTAGATATTGGAGAAGCAACCTGACCCATACATGAAGGTCTTACACAGCAAACTTGAATAGTTTGTTTATTTTAAATGGATATATTGAGTTGTACCTTACTTAAGATTAGCTCATAAAATAACTTGATTTAACTTTTTAACTTATTAAAATTAGCATAAATGGGTTTCATTAATTAAAATTTTTTTTGAAAAATAACTGTTATAGTTTGGTTGAATGATTGATGCTATAAGCATTTGTTTATCGAATTTTTTCAGTGTTTATGGGTAATAATAGATTGACACATTTTTTAGAAATAATATATTGAAAAAATTGGAAAAAAAAAGGAAAACCCCAAAAAAAAAAGCATTAATATGTATGTACAAACATACATAACTATGTGTGTATATATATATAGAGAGAGAAAATTATTATTTATATATCTATTTATATATCATTTACATTAAAATTATTAATTTTGATATGGAGGGAGATGTTTGAAGGAAAAAATTAAAATAAAGTAGTATTTATATATTGTTTTAATAATCTTAATATATATGAGTATATAAGTTAATGTATAAATAATATTATATATATTAAAATAATTAATAGGCTAATATAAAAATAAATATTTCTATGTTGAAATAAATATTAAAAAAGATAGATAATTCTACAATCAGTCTTTAATCCACTGACTAACTACTATTTTTGTTTTGGTAATTAAATTTTTAATTTTCTCTCATTTAACCACCGGAAATAAATCTTCTCTTCATCGCATCACTACCCATTACAATTTGTAGATAAAATTATTAAACTTTTAGTTAAATTAACCTCCAATTTATATATTTTTATTTTTTATCTATGCCACAAAAAAAAAGAAAAAAAAAAGCATGTTAGTGAAGGTCATTTCTGTAATATAGTTCAAGTCAGAGCCCGTAAGGTTACTTTGAGGGTTACTTCGGTAATATAAACATACGCTGTCTTAGCATTAATTCAAACTCATAGCCACCGGCGACCAAAATCCCTTCAAAATTCAACCGAGATACTGTTACAGTCTGCTCCCTCTCTCTCTCTCTCTGACTACAAGGTAGCAGCAAATCCTGGCTAGAATGGAGGTATCGTTGTCGTCGTCCTTGAATCCAAACGCTCCGATCTTCGTACCGATGGCATATCGTGCGGTTGAGGACTTCTCGGATCAATGGTGGGATCTTGTTCGGTCCTGCTCTGGGTTCCGAGACTACTGGCTGCAGGAGTGCTTCCATGATCCCGAAACTGAATCCCTCCTTTCCGAAATTGACGATCATGTTCTCGGTCTCGATGCCGTCTTCGACGCTCACCTCAAAAGGCGTAATCTCCCGGATCTAGCACATTATTTCAGGACCAAAAAAAAAAAAAAGATAATCGCATCTTATTGTTGTTTCCTATTTTAAGATCTCCTTTTTCATTTTGGTGATTTTTGCAGCGGAAGAGGAGATGAGGAAAGGGAGGGAGTTGATTTCATCCGGAGCGCTGAAACGGAGTAATCACAGGTCAGATATCGTCGCTCAGAGGTACTCTCCGAGGCCTCCTAAGATTGTGAACCTAAAAGTGAGTCCGCGAACGATTCACCAGCCGAGATAAATCGAGTTGAACGCGGCTCAGTCAGGACCGAGCTTGCTTGTGATTTTCATCTGTACGTAGGCACTCAGCTTAATCTCTTTTCTTCTTTTTGCTTTCCACCAGAAACGATATGTTGCATCGAGTTGAGTCTGACGTTGCCAACTCACTGAGTCCCTGGCTTGTAATTGTCCTTTCCCTTGAACAAAATATAATAATACGAATTATGAGTTAAACCGTACAGTTCTAATTTATTTTTCTATTTTTTATTCAAAAAAGTTGATGACTACGTGGCATCATATGATATGTTGGAATATGTCCCAGCAGCAGTTAATGCAGTGGATAAGCACAACCGCAGAGACGATAATGTAGTGGGGTTGACAAGCTTTCTTTTCTTATCTTTAATATTAAAGAGATAAGATATTTATTTATTTTTAATTTTAATTGTTTATTTTAAATAAATAATTATCATTAAATTATTATAAAATAATTGATTTTAATTTGTTTAAAGTAATTAAATTATAATTAATTATTAAAAAATAAACAATTAAAATATAAATAATAAATTTTTCTACCCCTAATAGAAAACAGGAGTTATATAATAACTTATACTTGAAATTTTTGAGTTATAATTGTCAATGGAAACACTGCTCAAGTAGTATTCGTCTACTGATTTGAGGAGCACTATGCCATCTTTACTGAATGCTGAACTTTATATTGAAATTGTTTAAGAGTTTATAATTAAATATTTGCAAAAATATATATATATATATATAGTTATTTTTTAAAAGTATTTTTATGATATTAAAATATTAAATTACTTGTATTATAAAAAAAATCAAAGAAAAAAAATATTATTAAAAATATTTTTAAATTTTAAAAAAATATAAAATTTAGACCCTCGAATTTTTTTAATCTATGAGATCATCATGAATTTATCGCACAATGGAAGGATGTGTTGATGTAAAATGGAAGACACGATAACCGGGCGGACGGATTACTCGGACAGCAACAGAGATGAGCTCTCGGACGGACGGCCAAAAGTAGAGATAGAATGATGAGATAACATACACGATATTTTAACGTGGAAAGACTCTTCTCAATTAAGGAAAAAATCACCAAAGAATACACTATAAATAATTGATTGTTTACAAGAATGTTAGCTACACAAAGACCAAACAAAGAAAAAATAATCACAAGTGTATATCTCTTAATCTCTCTCTAAAAAGTGTCTCTCTCTCTATCTTTACAACAAAAGTTTGCCTATAGCTCTCTCAAAGCACGTTCCAAGTGATTGTCTCAACACCTCCTTCTCCAGCAAGGGCACAAGCATATATATATACACAAGAGGCCTAGTGATCGGCCAGCCACCCTAGCAGTAGGGTGGTAGAACCACGCCTCCTAGGCCTTCCACGGCAGGCGCACGCTCGGCGTGTAGAGTGGCAGGCCTGACACCCTTAAAAGTTGTAGCCTCCTCAAACTTTCAATCAGAGTGAGTCAAATGCCCACCTGTAAAACGCGGCTACAGCAGGCCTACGGAGAGAGAGAGAGAGAGAACGCCTAGGCTTTCAGAGTCATCGTCCATGTCCTCAGCTACCTCTCGGACATGACTCCTCCAACGAGTCCTCGTCCGTCTTGATAGGCTTCTCGGACCACTTAAAAAAAATTTACGTTTTTTTTCTCGTCATGTCCATGGACCAAACACCACGAAGGGAGTGACCCCAACATGATGCACGTAATGGTGCTCCCCATTCCATTTGCTGACATTATGAATAGTTGTGAAAAAAAAATAATAATAAAGCTTATTTTATTAAAAAAATGGAATTGAAATTTTAGAATGTACAAGAATTTGTGGAAATAAAACACAGAAAGGAAACAAGAAAATAATCTAAGTCAGTATTTATAAATTACATGGAAATTCTTGCGTGTAGTTCTATCGTTGTATAATATTTGAATAAGTATTTCTTAAGAAATATAGACTTATTTAATTACATATTAAGTAATTGATAAATTAAACTGATATTCAGTGAAGAGCTTGTTAATCTTTTTTTGATAATTACCGGCATAATATAGACAATGGTAGAGGAGGGCTCGATTTTTTAAAGAGATAGAGACGTTTATTATTTTTATTTTGACCGTTTGAATAATTATAATATTATTATTTTAAAATAATTAATTTTAATAAGATTTTTTAATTTTTTAAATAGTTAAATTATGATCATTTATTAAAATATAAATAATTAAGATATAAAAAATTAATTTTTTTATTTTTATAAGAGATGAAGTTCTCTCAAATCTGTGCAAACAAGATCCCTTATCAATGAAAAGAAAAGAATAAAAGCTCACCCATGACTAGTACATCCATTATCACATCACACTACTAATAACCAACTCAATCGACAAAATAGTCAGATGGCATCTAATCATAGATTTAGTCATTTTTCATTTTCCTTATAAAGGGACTCTTGAGCCACTTCATGGCATCGCTCATCACACTCCTTATATTGATTATATAGATCGAAAGATAGACTTTTTATTTTTTAACTCCCTATAATTTACTCGGTGTCAATATGATTTTAGTATTGGAAGGATTGCTATAGAAAATTATGATTGTTTGACCTCTATCTGTTAGATATAAATCTGTCTTTTGTATTCAAATCATATCATATAAAGACCGAATGTGAAATAAAATTAAAAATCAAAATTAACATTCCGTCATTAAAATTAATGCAACGCTACTCTGATTCTGTGAAATTTTCACTGGTTTTGATCTTCCAAGACTCAATACTCTTTATAGATAGTGTATTAACGAAGTATCTGACTTAGATACTAAAAACCACCACCATCATCATTTATGGACAATTTTTATCAAATTGTCCTAGCAGATATCATGAGGAGGGAAGTGGATGGGCTGTTACACGGGAAACATGGACCATTATCTGTTGGTTCTTTTTTTTAAAAAAACTGAATAACATTATCCCACTTGATCTTATTTCACTTAATATGATAACCAAAAAATTATTAATCTTTATTATCAATAAATAAATACATGAATTATGGCTATAGGTCATCTATAAATAAGTAATATCTTTTATATATTATAATATATTATATTTCTCAAGACACATCTGAATTTGATAACGTTACTTCATGAATAATCTTTATATTTATTTTAGGTCCAACAATTGATAATTTTTTTAAAATAGCCAACAAATAGTACACATAAATTTTTAAAAACATAAAAATTAAATGAAAATTTTATTAAATATTATTATCAATACAATGAAGATCAAATAATAAAATTTAATCCCATTCTAACTACATGATCCTTGAACTTCAATGGTGGCATACATTTCGTCAAAGGATCAACGATCATCAATTCAATACTAATAAGCTCAATAATAATTTCTTTTCCTTTAATACGCTCATTTATCGCTAAAAATTAAGTGTCAATATGTGTTATTTCAATTACTACTTTTATTATTTTTAGTAAGAAAAATAGCAGTTAAATTGTCGCAATATATCTTCAATAGCCTTGAGATGGAATCCACCACCCTAAACCCAGATATAAAATTTCTCATCCACACATCATCTTTGTAGCCTCAAAGTAACAAACGAACTCAACTTTTATAATGGAAGTGGACATCAGGGTTTGCTTTACATTCTGTCAGGATATAGCTCTACCGGTAAATATAAATATGTAACCAAATATTAATTTACATGAGTCAACACATTCAACGAAATCTAAATTGAAGTAACCCAATACTTTCAGATTGTCAGTCCGTTTATATGTAAGCAAGTAGTCATTGGTACATTGAAGACACCTCATCACTTTTTTAGCAACTTTTTAGTGATCCATACTTGGATCACTCTGAAATTTTTCCAACATTTTCACTGCAAAAGTAATATCGGGTCTTGTACTTACCTGAATATACATCAAGCTTCCAACAGTGAAAGTATACGAAATATTTTTTATTTGTTTCCGTTTAAAATTATTTTTCGGGTATTGGTTTAAATTTAACCAACCACTCTTCACAATGGATGTCACACTTGATAAATAATCTTTTATTCAAAATATATGTAAAACTTTATTGATATATATCTTCTAAGACAAACCTAAAATACCATGTAGTCTGTGTCGATATACTTAATACTAATAATATAAGATGTATCACCCATATTTTTATTTTAAATTTATCAGAGAGAATTTATTTTACCTTATATAGCAAACTCTTATCATTGAATGTAAGTAAAATATTATTCACATATAAAATAAAAAAATAAATCTATATATATGGACTTCTCCAGTTTACATACCAATTACTCACTATCACTAGAGGAGAATCCTTCTGATTGTTTCATATAAACCTCTTCCTCTATGTCACCATTTAGGAATGTCATTTTCATATCTATTTGTTATAATTCATATCAAAATTAGCAACTAATACCAGAATAATATGAAGAGAATCTTTCTTAGACAAAGGAGAAAAAGTCTCAGTGTAATCAATTCATTCCTTTTGTGTAAATCCCTTAGCCACAAGTTTTATTTTATAACTTTTGATATTACTTAATGAGTCTTTCTTTATTTTAAAGACTCATTTATACCATATAACTTTTATCCTTTTAGGTAACTCAATAAGATCCCAAACTCTATTACAACTCATGAAATTCATCTATTCCTTCATGACATTATACCATAATTCTGATTTATTATAATTCAAAACTTATAAAAATATTTTTGAATCCAATATTATAGTCAGACTCTTGTAGATATACAACATAATCACTAGGAA
>JAOVVI020000471.1:8018-31589 GCA_028571085.2 Nepenthes alata
CCTTCACTATAAAATAAATAAAAAATGCTTGAATACCAATTCTCTCAACACACTTAGCAATCCTCAAAAATATATATCGAGAAACAAGACCAATCAAACAGAAATACCTCCTTATAAGTAACACTAGAACAACATACCCGATAATAGAATTCAAATCGGATATCAAATATCTTTTTCTTTTCTATGTTTTTTCCTTTCTCTCTCTATGCAGTACTCATTGTATAAGAAAATAATTTTGGATATCCTAAAATTGTATCAAATGTGACTTTATATCAGAAACAGCACACGAGCACCAATCAGGAACATACCAAATGCGATCTCCGTAGATAAACAGGACGTGAACACCATTCAAAAGCACAACAGGTGTGACTTTTCTGGACAAAAAGCACATATACTTCTCTCAAACACGCATTTGGTGCCACTTCTATGGACAAATAGTACACATGCATCCCTTATAGCGCCTATCATGTGTTACTCTATTGACTTTCGACTGATCATCGGCTAACCCTAGCACGAATATCACATAACCCTTTAGCATCTTTTGCCACTTGAATAACCCTCTACCAATCATCAACTGACCTTGCATGAATTTTGTGCAACCCTTGCTTTGATCTTCGCCCACGCGTACCATGTCTAAACAACGCACATCCTCCCAGAGACTATTTATTTGTTATGGTATTCGTAAGGGAGTGACCTAAAATTCAACATGAAATTCTTGCCCCGACTAGTGCTGCAGATTTTTGCTTAGTAGGTTGTGAATTTGGGCGGACATGGCAGATCCTCAACTTGATGTCCTGATGCGTCAAGTTCTGCTGCTTAACAGCCAACATCACGGCTTCCTGCAACTAAGGTGCAGAAGATAAAGGTTGTCCCTGAATGATAAGAGATGAAAAATGAGTTAATTGTGTTTAAAAGGGAAGAGAATAAGAGGCAGACTTATAAAAATTTGGAGTTGGTGATGGAAAAATAATTTAAATTGTCTAGGAAGATATTGCAGTATATCAAGTAAAATTGAGAAATCAAATGCATATAGCCAACCTCACTAGCGTTCCCAATCTTGTGCGAGGAAATCCAATAACCCGGACAGCTTCAGCACTAGATTCTAGCTGCTCGTTGCCACAGAACAACCGATGAAGTTCTTCATCCTGCAGGACACCCAGAAAAATCATTTATTCTGATCAAAATCGGATGTTTTCAAAAGTGGTTAGTGAAAAATATGCATATTTCTTGCAACAGCAGAAGCAGATATTATCACCTTCACATAAAGTGCGAAATCGAGACCAAATCCTCAAAGCATCAAGAATAACTGTAAATCTGATTTGCCAACTGGAATTTATTTGCAATGGAGAGTATTATTTAACGAATATAATTGATGAGGGGATTGGCGTTAGCATTACTGTTTCCTCATATGGATATAGTCAATAAATAACCTTCCTTGATAGTAAACATCAGACAGTACTGGAGAAACAGAACCTAAAAGGCAAAGCTAGAAGTACATCATAATCTTAAACAAAGAATAAAGGCGTATGCCATGATCAAATTACAGTTTTCAATTGGATAATATGATCTACTAAATCTAATTAGTACTCGTCACAAGCCTCACTGATGATGTTTTTGGCAGTGTAAACCTTCTTCGTCTTCTGAGCAAACTCTCTTAGCAGTGCTTACTTCTTCATCCTCAATGGCAGGTTCCCCAAAAAAATCTGTCCTTAACAGCTTACTCTCGTCATCGTACCCATCTTTCCAAAGCACCATCTCTTCCAGGTTATTCGGCGTCTTCCTATTCACCCCGGCTGATTTCTCTTTCTTCTCACTGTCCTCCCCCGCCACTGCCCCGTACTCTCTCTCTACCTCATCTCTCGTTCTTTTCTTCTCCTTATCATTCATTTTTCCCCACACATTCTTCCGATCCACATTCGATTGAAATCCCGACTTACCATGGTTTCTCTAACGTTAATGAACTTTGATCAATTAACCCACTGGCGCAGATGCCAATCGTCCGATTTCTGCAGATTTCTAGAACAATCGATAGAAAGGGGGAGGGGAGTATTGACATAAGGAAGAGAGAGAAGAGCAAAGAGTTCGAGAGAAGAGGGGATAGAGAAAGAGATTTGGGAATTAACTTCTCTTTTCTTTCCTTCCGTTCCTTGATAACCACACAAATCAATAACAGAATTAGGCGAGTGTAGGGCCCACGTGAGTAACAAACCGAAGAGGCAGAATAACAAAACACATAATAACAGAATAACAAAATAACATTCAAATAAAATCACGGTATTTTTCAGGCGTCCAGATATTTCGTCTGTTGCTTTGTACTGCTGCATGGTCTCCATCCTGGCACACGGGTTGAGTCAAGGGTCGGGATGTGTCTCCAGCAGCTAGGCCCGTAACATTCCCACCCTCATCGAGAATCACCTTGTCCTCAAGGTGAAATTCGGGAAAATTGTGATGAAGAGCCTCCACGGGTTCCCATGTCGCCTCTTGAGGGCTGTGAGAATGCCACTAGACTAACACTTGGGGCACTGACCTACCCTGTTGTAGAATCCGTCTAAATCCAAGCAGCTGTGTGGGAAACTCCAGCGGGCAATTGCAGAATCCGATGGCTTCAGCGGGCAGCTCCACACGTTGCCCATTGGGATCACCCTGGCACTTTTTAAGGAGAGAGACGTGGAACACACTATGAATCTTGGCGTAGGAAGGCAGCTGCAGTCGATAAGCCACCGCGCCCACGCGTTTCAGAATCCGGAAGGGTCCATAGTAACGTTTCGCTAGCTTGTTGGACTGGCGACGAGCTGCAGTGATCTGACGATACGGTTGTAATTTGATGAGGACCCATTCATCCGGTTGAAACTCTCGATCGGTGCGGTGTGCGTCAGCCAGATGTTTCATTCATAGTTGTGCGCGCTGCAGATTTGTCTTTAGGGTTGCGAGGACAGTGGACCGCTCAGTGAGAATATCATCAACCGCGGCTATCGGCGAAGCGCCTTGTGTATAGTCTTGTAGCGCTGGTGGTGGCCGGCCATAAACAGCTTCGAACGGTGTCATTTGTATGGCGGAATGCCAAGCGGTATTGTAATGCCACTCAGCCCATGGGAGGAATTGTACCCAGGTTGTTGGTTGATTGGCTGCAAAGCTGCGGAGGTAATCTTCCAAGCATCGATTGACCACTTCCGTTTGGCCGTCCGTTTGGGGATGATACACACTGCTGATTGACAAGAAAGTCCCTTGTAGACGGAAGAGCTCTTGCCAAAAGGTACTCATAAAAATGGGGTCGCTGTCCGAAACGATATCCCTCAGAACCCCATGTAGCCGGCAGATGTCCGTGGCAAAGACGTCGACGATATCCACAGCTGTAAAGTGACTGCCCAATGGAGAGAAATGAGCATATTTGGACAAGCGATCTACTACCACAAAAATTGCCGTGCGTCCCTTGGATGGAGGTAAGTGAGTGACGAAGTCCATGGAGATCGACTCCCATATGCGGTCCGAAATTGGCAGTGGCTGAAGCAGACAACTTGGTGCTGTGTTGAGAGTCTTGACTTGCTGGCAGACTGCACAGTTAGAGGCAAATTGCCGGACGTCATTCCACAACCCTGGCCAGAAAAAGGAGGCTGCTATTTGTCCTACTGTGCGTTGCATTCCCGCGTGGCCCCCCACTGGCGAGCAGTGATATTCATGCAAGATTAGTTCTTGTAGAGCTGATGCAGATGGGACAAAAATTCTGTTCTTGAAGAATATCAGTCCGTCTCGAGTAGTATACTGCTCAAACTCCTCTGGATTGTCTGTAATCGATTTGAGCATGGCAGATGCAGCAGGTTGCTGCTTGTAATATTCCCGGAGTGCTGCAAGCAGTGCTATGATGGGCTTTGACACCATCTGCAGCGTGTTACATTGACCCTCCTGCAGCCGCGACAGGGCATCAGCCGGCCCATTCTCCCGACCCGGGCGGTACACGATATCAAAGTCATACCCAATTAGTTTGGTTATCCACTTCTGTTGCTCCGGTGTGTGGATGGTCTGTGTCAGCAAGGCTCGGAGGGGCTGGTGATCTGTCTGGACGACGAACTTAGCGCCTACCAGGTATTGGCGCCATTTCTTAATTGCCTCGGTGATGGCGTAAAGCTCGCGGACGTATGTTGAGGAGTTCTGCAGCTTTGGACACAGCTGCCGGCTGAAGAACGCAAGGGGCCTTCCTGATTGCACCAATACGGCGCCCACTCCATTACCCGACGCATCTGTTTGCACCACAAACGGCTTTGAAAAATCGGGCAAGGTGAGGACAGGGGTGGTACTAAGTGCTGTTTTAAGTAACTCAAAGGCTGCAGTGGCTTCGTTGTTCCACATGAAAGCATCTTTCCTTAGTAATTGTGTTAGTGGGGCTGCTATCTGAGCATACCTAGCCACAAAGCGTCTGTAATACCTTGCCAAGCCCAGGAAGCCTCGTAGTTGCTTGCTGTTGCCAGGTATTGGCCAGTTTCGCACTGATTCTATCTTTACCGGGTCCACAGCCACACCTTGCGCCGAGATGATGTGGCCCAAGTAAGCAAGCGAATTATGTCCAAACTCACACTTAGATTGCTTGGCATAGAAAGCGTGAGTGCGCAGGATTTGAAGAACTTGAGCAATATGCAGGAGGTGAGCTTCCCAGGACGGGCTGTAGACCAAGATGTCGTCGAAGAATACCAGCACGAACTTGCGGAGTACGGGTCTAAACATAGTGTTCATCTCGGCCTGAAAAGAAGCGGGTGCGTTTGACAATCCAAAGGGCATGACTAGGAATTCGTAATGCCCTTCATGTGTCCTGAAGGCGGTTTTGTGCAAGTCCTCTGGCTGCACACGGAGCTGATGGTATCCGGCTCGTAGGTCCAGTTTAGAGAAGACCGTGGCGCCATACAATTCATCCAACAGCTCATCCACAGTTGGGATGGGAAACCGGTCTTTGACGGTGATTGCATTCAAGGCGCGATAATCCACACAAAATCTCCAACTGCCATCCTTCTTCTTTACCAAGAGAACAGGCGAGGAAAACAGACTCGTGCTGGGTCTAATGATACCTTCAGCCCTCATTTCCTTGACTAGGTTCTCCATGACACCCTTTTGAAAATGTGGGTACCGGTATGGTTTGACATTAACCGGTGCCGCGTTGGGTTGCAAGGGGATTTTGTGGTCGGTGTGGCGTCGGGGAGGCAGGCCCTGGGCCACGGTAAAGACATCCTGGAATTCCTGTAGGATGGCGTGTAGAGCCTTTAAATTCTGGGGTTCATCAGTATGGGAAAATTGGGAATATGACTGCCAATCTGTAGGTTCGGAAGATGATCCGTGATCAGGAATTGGAGTCACCGTCAGTTGGAAATAGGAGGCAATGGCATTGGTCAAGTCGCTGCGCCGTAGTTGACTCATGGTGATGGTGGCCACAGCAGCGCTGGGCATCCCATAGAGAGTCATTTCTGTGCCAGCATATTTAAAGCACATCCACAGATCCCTGTAATCAAATAATACAGGTCCTAGAGCAGCTAGCCACTGGACACCCAGGACCAACTCTGCCCCATAGATTGGGAGCAAGTAAAGATCCGCTGAAAACTTAGAGGATCCTAGAATCAGTGGGACATTAGTACACACGCCTTCACACTGCAGTGAGGCTCCGTTCCCCACGGTGACATTAATATAATGTGAAGGTTCAATGGGCAGATCCAGATACCTGCCTAGTCGCGACTGTAGGAAGTTGTGGGTGGAACCACTGTCCACCAGGACTGTCACGGAATGGCCTGCAATGGTTCCCGTCAAACGCAGGGTCGTAGGTGCCTGGTGACCCTCTAAGGCATGAAAGGAGATGGATGGGGCATTGTCGGGCCCGGGAAATAACTCCTCTGACAGTGGCGATTGCACACTTTCCTCCTCAGTCACAACCATCTCTGATTGTTCTGTGTCTTCATCCTCAACCAGCATACACAGAAATTGAGGTGATTTGCAGCGATGTCCAGGGACGAACCGTTCATCACAATTGAAGCATAAGCCCCTTTCCCTCCTGGCAGCCATTTCAGCTGAGGTGAGCCTCTTAATTGGAAATTTAGGGGTTTGGTTCAGGGGAAGTGGAGCTTTCGCTGGAGGCCCCGGACTGTTGAGGGATTTGACTACCTGTGGAAGACGAGGTGCAGGAGAACGGGTGGACTCTAATTTTTCTTCCACCAATTTCGCCACTCCAATAGCTTCATGTAACGTCAGGGGCTTCAGCAGGAGGAGTTCGCGTCGAATGTCGTCTCACAACCCCGAGATGAAGCAATTCAAGAGATTGTTGGCTGTGAGCCCAGGAGTGCGAGTAGAGAGCGATTCGAACTCAGCCATGTAGACCGCCACCGTGGTGGTCTGGCGGAGCTTGTACAACGCCGCTTCATAGTTTACGAAGGAAGAAGGTCCAAAACGGAGCTCCAGGTCACGAACGAAGGACTCCCATGTTGACAGCTGCCTGGTTGCATGCATCCATTGGAACCATTGCAACGCAGCCCCCGTCATGTAGAAGGCGGCGACAGTGAGCTTTTGCTCAGGAGGCGTGCGATGGTAGAGAAAAAATCTGTCGATCTGGAACAGCCATCCCGTAACGTTATCTCCGGAGAAAAAGGGAATCTCCAGCTTCGGCAACCGTGGTAGGAGCTCAGTAAGGTTTTCAGCTGGAGTCGACAACAGGGCAGGTAGGTTTTGTGGAAACGACAGCGACGGCCCTGAGAACGGAGAAGAACTCACTGTTGGTGTCGGTAGTAGTGGTGGAAGAGCTGATGCCATGGTGAAACGCTCCATCCTAGCCAGAGTGTGGCTAATATCTGCGATAGACTGTTTGATGTGTTCGGTGTCTGCCTTATGGGTCGCGATTTCTTCAGAGTGCTGTTGAACGACAGACACCACCTCCTTGATTTCTCGCACCACGCCGGCTAGGGTTTCCTCATGTGCCTTGGATCGAGTCGTGACGCCTTCTGCCATGATCATCTCAATGAGAGCACCTTTGATGCCAAGTGCCTGATGTCTGCAGGGTACAGGATTAATCGATAGAAAGGGGAGGGGAGTGTTGACAGAAGGAAGGGGGAATTCCAGAGAGTTCGAGAGAAAAGGGAGAGAGAGAGAGACTTGGAATTAACTTGTCTGTCTTTCTTTTCCTCCTTCCGTTTCTTCTTAACCACCCAAATCACTAACAGAATTAGGCAAGTGTAGGGCCCCCGTGAGTAACAAACTGAAGGGCAGAATAATAAAAATACTATGGCATAATAACAGAATAACAAAATAACATTCAAATAAAATCACGGTATTTTCCAGGCGTCCGGATGCTCCGGCTGCTGCGTCGTGCTGCCACGTGGTCTCCATTCTGGCGCACGGGTTCAGTCAAGGGTCGGGACGGGTCTCCAGCAGCTAGGCCCGTAACATCTTTGGTCTCTGGACATCTTTTCATGGTCTCCGGAATTCATCAAGGTCTCCGAAAAATTCATCCTCAAGGTCTCCGAAAATTCCTTTGGCATTCAAGGTCTCCGAATATCATCCTCAAGGTCTCCGGAAATTTCCTTTAGCATTTAAGGTCTCCGGATATCATCCTCAAAGTCTTCGGAATTTTTCCTCACAATGTAGGCCAACATTTTGCCTTAAAAGCAGCTCGGTAATTTGTCTCACGAAAGCAGCCGGCAAACTTACAAAAGCCACCCGGCAATTGCCTCCTCAAAAGCTGCCTGGCAGGTTTTCTCATAAGCAGGCCAGCAAATATCACCCCAAAGCTGTCCGGCAATTTTACTCATAAGCAGCCCGTCATTTTTGTCTCACCAAAAGCAGGCCAGCATTTGTTTTCTCAATGCTGCCCGGTAATTTGTTTGACAAAGCAGGCCTGGCATTTTCCTCACAAAAGCAGCCTGGCATTTTTGTCTCGCCAAAAGCAGGCCAGCATTTGTCTCGTCGATGCTGCCCGGTAATTTGTTTCACAAAGCAGGCCGGTATTTTCCTCACAAAAGCAGCCCGGCATTTTGATGCCCAACAGCCGGTTCCTCATCAGAGCAGGCCAGCGTTTGTCTTGCTCAACAGCAGGCCAACGCTCCCATATTCCGGTCAACTCATTGTCTCCGGAAATCATCTCCATCTCCGGAAATTATCTTGGTCTCTGGAAATTTATGGTCTCTGGAAATTTGTCATCTGGCTGGTCTACGAAGCCAATTTCGCTCAACATCTCAATATTTTTGACCAATATTTTATCACCAAATTTTAATTATATCACCTTAATTACGATTTTTGAAAATCGGGACATTACAAAAACTACATGTGTTGGACGATATCCAATACAACAATAACTTAGAGCAACATAATAGTTCTCGATAATAATATGCAATGCTCTGTTTTGAAAACAAAGCAAATAGAATAGGCAACAACATCAGCAGCATCAACATTTTGTAATCGATAGTAGCTTCAGTAGATTGTAATCTTCAATAAGACCGTATGGTCTCCTCAGCTCTCAATTTAGCCACACACTCAACAAAAAAACAATGCCAACCTTCCTTGATACTTTATTAGCAATATAAGCAGTCGAAGGAGTTACTTGATGATTGCTGGATTGACCAACGTCAAAGTGAACCCTAGGGGGTGTCCCTAATATGATACCACTCTCCTTTTCAATAGGCAAGGGGGCAAATCAGAATCTGCATCACCCCTATTAGCAATATACCGATTCCCAGCATTTAAGGCAGTGAGGGAGATAAAGCTATCAATATTGCACAACTTGGTGACATATTCTTTCACAAGATTTGCATAAGGCCCAGTATAAAAAAATTATTTTCGCTGATCGAACTAGAATAAGTTGAATTCACATTAGTTAAATCATTTAACAACATCTAGTTGGCCGAGATATTAATTAAGAAGAATTGATCCTTCTAGTTATTCACGAAATCTAAATTTTCTTTATTTATTTTAAAGTTATTTCTAGGGGTAAAAAAAAATTCAATTATTTTTTTGATTAAAACAAAAATGATTTTTAATAGCTTGTCATCTAATCTAAGTTAATGGCAAGAAAAAAGACACACAAGGCCATCAAGTATGAGATGGCATTTGGATGGTCCATGCAATAGGAATCTCCAAGGCTCCTATAATTTCAATAAATTTCTTAGTAATAGGAATGCAGAGTCTATTCTTCAAATGAATTTCATAAATAGCAATGAAGTCATTACAAGGAGAACACCATCACGGTCACGTTCCCGAACATAGTCCCGTCATTATTAATTATTGACATTAATAATTATCTAAATAATAACTCATTTAATCGTGGACGTGAGTTAAACATCGATCTATCAGTTGACCAAAACATGAATAATATTTAATTGAACCATACGATACGAAATTTCACATCATGTGGCTCCAATATTGACCAAACTATGACGTCAATGAGTCATATATTACATCCCAAATTCCGATCCCGAAATTAACTCTTAATCAAATTTTTAACAATTATCCAAATATCCTCTAAGTAACTTTTGGACGTGAGCTCCACCTCAATACTGTGACTGACTACAATAGAATAAATATAACATTATACACAAGACCGGAATCAATAGCCATACCACTTATAGCTCCGATATCGACCAAAGACGTAACACTGGATCTTAAGTAAGGAAGAATGCCTATCCAAACAAACTCAAAATAATAAAATCTACTGAATAAAAATCATAACTACTTCACATCCACATATTCATCCATGACGAATAATTACCATATCCAAAATAATCGACACTTGACCCAAAATAGTATAGCTGCTGTCCAAAACAACGTAACCATCAAAAACTGATGTCTGAGATTAAAATTAAACTAAAATATCATATTTAGATATATTAAATATTATCCAAAAATATTAAATAATATAAACATCCATGAAATTCTAAACTAAAACTCTGCAAGCATTTTTAATCTTTAATCCTACTCAGCTGGTAAGCACTCGTGCACCTCATCTGAGGGGAGCTAATAAAACATTAAGAGAATGGGACAAAAGGTCCATAAGACAAATAATATATAAATGAATATGTATACTTTGCATCTAAAACATAGCAAAAGGACTATAGAACATGATCAGGTGAAAAGATACGAACTTGTGCCCGAAAATTTACATGATACATTTCAAGATTTTTTATCACATTCTTATTCCATTTAAATCATCAAAACATGCTTAATTCTTACTTTTCTTGGGGACCAGAGTCAATAGGCAGTACGAATTAAAGGAGCAGACAATCAAAACTCGGGTTGTGTATACACCTACACAACCAAATGCCATATATTACTATTTAAGACATATAGGTACGCCGTCTACATATAGCCCTATAAATATGGCCAGAAGCTATTTCTTAACCCGTGATTACATGTATTCAGATGTCGATATATCACTATAATATATTAAAGTATGTCATAATATACTATCTGTTGAATTTATCCTTAATCAAATGCAAATTTCTTAAAAAAACTTCTACACTTTTCTTGGTTCTTCTTAATTTTTTCACTCTTGGAGAAAATGTTTATAATCTTGGACATAATTGTAGAGATTTCTTTTATAATTTAATAATTTCATATCATATAAAACTTATTCTTTCTATACAATTCAAGCTATGATGGAAATGTAACATATGGGTTGCTAAATTAGCATGAAATGTAGAAATTTCAGTAAATTACATAATTCAACATATACATTGAAAATTTAGCCCATGTAGGTTAGATTATATATTTTTCAGCTTATACAAAATATATATTTCATAATTTAAAGTATATATGAGCTATTGTACGAATTTAAGGTATAAACAATTCAAAATTCAGCAAGAGTTCAGCAAAAGGTGCAAAAATTTAGTTTCCTAATTTTCTCAGCAGTTTCATTAAACATGCAGAGCATTTCATGAAGCATTTCAGCGCATGTAGAGGATTTTGATCACGTTTTAGACATGCAATGGCTTAAATACGAAATTCAAGTATTGAAGAACCATGTAATTTAAAATAAGGATGTGCATGAAGCTTAATTGCAGAATTCAGCACCTACATGTATTATACATAATTTAGGCATAAGTCGTTGTGAAATTCTGCTATATAATCATGAAAAACTAACATACCCGCTTAGTACAAAATAATATCGCTTTGAAATTATAACATAGTTGAACAATGGAATAAGAATTGCTCATGGAATAAGAATTGCTCATGGAATATGAAAAATAACAGCAATAACAGACGAAGAGTATAGAGTGCACTTACCTTAATTCCAAATTTATCAAATTCTGGCCTTAATTCTCTTAAATTGAACTTTCACAAACTTTCTCTCTTCCTCTCTATTCTCCATGGCTCTCTCTCTCTCTTTTCTGGAGATTTTTATAGAAAATGAAATAAATCGGCTCAGGAGGTCCTTTCAAACAACTTTGCGCTCAAGCACAAATTCAGGTGCGCGTCAGGTGCTAAGCCACGGGTTTTTGTGCTTTGCCATAGATTTAGGCATGCATCAAGTGTAGATTCAACCGGTCTAATTTTGATATTTTAATCCAAATTTATACATCATTTGATTTTAATTTTAATTATATTGCTTAATCATTCAAAATTATAAAAAATTAAAGACTCGGGGCTTACATTCCTCTCCCCTTATAAAATTCCATCCTCAAAATTTATAGAATTTACGTATCTTAAGAAGGAAACAAATGCGGGTATTTCTCCCGGATCTTATATTCTCGTTCCCATGTGTCCTCTTCATATGAGTGATTCTGCCATAAAACTTTGACCAACGGAATGACCTTCATCCAAAATACTTGATCTCTTCGACCCAAGATCAAAACTAGTTCTTTAACATATGTCAAATCTTCAATAAATATCAGTGGTTCGTACTCAATGATGTACGTCGAATCGAATATGTACTTTTGTAATATCAATATGTCAAAAATATTTTGTACGTCTCCCAAATTTGATGGTAAAGCCAATCAATAGGCCACTTCACCAACCTTCTCCAATATTTCAAACGATTCAATAAACCTCGGTTTTAATTTTCCTTTTATCCCAAACCCCGAGATTTTTTGTGATGGAGATATCTTTAGAAAAACATAATCTCCAAGTTTAAAATTCAACTCTGATCTCCTCTGATCAGCATAGTTCGTTTGCTGACTTTAAGCAACCTTTTATCTTTCATGAATCAACTAGATCTAATCAGATGTCTCCTAGATAACTTCTGGTGCCAACAATATCCTATTTCTAGTCTCTTCCCAATGAATCATGGATCAACATTTTATCCCGTATAATGTCTCGAACGGAGCCATACTAATACCTGCATGATAGCTATTATTTTAAATAAATTCATCCAATATTAAATAATCATTCCAATTGCCTTTCATCTCCAAAAACATATCTTCCAAAACCTAAATTGTACGCTCTGATTGTTCATACATTCGGGGATGATATGCTGTATTAAACTTTAAATTCATCCCCAATTTACAATATAAATATTTTCAAAACTCTGACACAAACCTTAGGTCTCTATCAGACACAATAGATACAGGCATACCATGTAATCTAATCACTTCATTGACATACAATCTAGCAAAATGATCTCTTGAAAATATGATCCGTAAAACTATAAAATTTACCGATTTCATAAGCTGATCAACAATCACCCAAATTGTATCATGATTCCTCGGCGTTCTTGACAATCCCATTACAAAAGCCATCGATATATCCTCCTATTTTTAGTTAGGAGTAAGCATTAGTTGCAATAGTCAAGGTAGCTTCTTGTACTTGGTCATTAACTATTGACAAATTAGACATCGACCAACATAAACTGTAATTTTTCTCTTCATATTTTTATGCTAAAACAACTTTTTCAAGGTACATCTTATTAATCTCTGGGTGGATAGTGTATTTTGATCGATGTGCTTCATTCATAATCTCTTCCTTTAAGTCCCCAATATCTGGTACACATTTGATCCCAGAATCTCAAAACTCTATTGGCATGAATACTAAAATCAACCCTAGAGTCTCGATTCAAATATTCAGTAATGTCCACTAGAAATGGATCATTTATGACATGAACCATTTCCAAATTGAAAATCGGCAAGGTTCCGTCTGTAATATATCTGTCAAACTATACAAAAACCTATATAATTTTCCTGTTCATCACATAAAATCCATAAAATGCTCTCACATTCATCACATAACACAACAATCATCACAGGATCCAAATATTACAATTAAGTTCATAGCTCCAACGTGTATCTGAACACAACATCGGACATGAAGAGATGCTACTAGGCACCTAATACAGACCATAATAACCTATGGAAGCATAAATAGACATCCATACACAACAAACTATACTATCAGATCATCCGTCATTTGTGTACAATATACATCAACAAGCCCAACTAAACTATATCTACAAGTTCTCCATAATGTATATAAAATTACAAAATATAAATCCTTGATATGATCTTCTAGGTCCCAAACTTAGCCATCTTCTAATCTCATATCCACCTCATCGGATATAAATCTGTGCTCATTTAAAGTAAGAAAAAGAAGCAATGAATGAGCTAAATACTCAACAAGTGTAATATAATCAAGAATAATATATAATATATTCAAATAGAATAGGGAAGGATATAGGATTATGATATATGATGTATAGCATGAAACATAAACAAATACGTTTTTAGAATATAAATAACTTTTTATATTTTATTTGTCTTCTTTTAGGATTCCAAAACATGCATAAATTTCTTAATCTTTACAGACTAATGCCAGTAGACCTTACTGACTAATGGTGCGGGAGAACGAGGAAAGGAATATATTTATTTCTACACATTCTAAAGTGCATAACCAAGCAATTCAACACCTCATGACAAGCGGTATACTTTTAACCCGATATACGGGGCCATATTACATATGCCACCATGTCCCCTATGGCCTAGAGGCAGTCATCGTTCTTTCACAGTGATACCTAAGGCATGCTAAGGAATATCACTAGCTATAATGTACAACCAGGATAATCCTTAAGTTTTCACAGTGATACCTATGGCATGCTAGGGGATATTGCCATCTAAAATATAAATCTGTGGTCTAGATTTTACC
The DNA here is from genome assembly GCA_028571085.2 of Nepenthes alata. Lineage (NCBI taxonomy): Eukaryota > Viridiplantae > Streptophyta > Magnoliopsida > Caryophyllales > Nepenthaceae > Nepenthes > Nepenthes alata. The sequence goes on from JAOVVI020000471.1 coordinate 22,104, forward strand.
ATTTTTTATTCTTTGAGGGAAAGTCCACCAAACTTCTTTCCCAAATTTCTCATTCCAGGAGAATGAATCATACATATATCAAATTATGGCATTCCCTTTGTATACTTATTTATCTTACTTAATTTTTATATACAGATACGGATAATTATTTCTTGTGGGTTTAAGTATTCACGTAACTTTAAATATATGTATAATTTAATATCATGCTTTAGAACAATTAGGAAATCCTTAACACATCGGGCAAAACGTAATTTTGGAGCTTTCGGATGATAATTCCTTCACAAACGGTTTACAATAATATTTTTAAAATATACAATTGAGCATAGACAATTCTATGTAATTTAGTTACCAATTAAACAAAGTAAAATTATGTAAAAATCCCAATTAATTTGAGTGAATAATGTCGGGCATGGGTTTAGGGTCATGTATGTACAAAATCAGACAAAATTTGAAAAATCAAGCATCCAATCAGTAAATAGCCATATTCAAGACATGGGTTTTCATTATCTAAAGCTAAATCATGTATAAAATTCAAAATAATTGGTTAAATGTGGTCTGGGCACGGGTTAGGGTTCTGGTGAGTGAAATTTTACATAAAATTATCAAATCGGATATCCAATCAATAAATTAACATATACAAAATATGGGTAATGATATTCTAGAGCCAATTTAGGAAAAAACCCCAAAAATCGGAGGATGAGGCATCCGGGTGCGGGATAGGATTTCAGGATGTACAAAACCATGCGAAAATGATGAATCGGATAACAAATTGATAAATACTCGTGCCCAAGTCGTGGGTTTCACAAAATATATGTATTGGTCGGGTATCGGGATAATAATAACCAATGGGAATCGAACAAAAATTAAAAAGAGTGAACAAAAAGGGTATGGGTGTACTTGCCTTGACTCGATCTATCACTTCTCCAATTAACTCCAAGTCGGATTCGAACCCGTGAGCCTCTCTCTCTCCTCTCTCTCTCTCCTCTCTTTTCTTCCCGAAAACCCCTACATTGTGTTTTTTCTTCCCTTCTACTTCTTCTTTATTTATTATTATTATTATTATTATATATGTATATATATATATATATCTCTGTTCTTTTATTCCAAAACACAAATCAATACTCGAGCGACAGGATAGGTGCATTTTGGATGCCGGCCAAGTTAATCCAAATATCATTTAAAATCTCATAATATTTAATTAATTTTTACTACACCCAAATTATCTAAAATAATAAATTATCCCAAATTAATCGTATAAAAATTTGGGTATTACATTCTCTCCCACTAATAAAAATTTTGTCATCAAATTTTAACAAACTTTAAAATTTTATAATCAAAGGTAATTCTCCCGAATTTCTCTCTTGTGTTCCCAAAATAGCTCCATGATAAGATGATTTTTACTAGAGAACCTCAACCATCTGAATTATCCTGATTCTCAATATCTAATGCTTTTTTTTCCAAGATCGAGATTGAGACCTTTCCGTAAGATAAATTTCTAATATCCCATAACGGTTTAACCCGATCACAAACTTACTTCCAAAATCAACGATACATGAGAAATTTTATGATAGTCCATCCAATTCGAAGGCAAACTAAATTCATTTACTACATGTCCGTCTTAATACAAAATCTCAAACAGACAAACAGATTCTAACTTTGATTCATCCAAAGCCTCGAAAACAATCACTCACATGGAACTTCAATCTTATTCTAAAATCTCTGGACCGTAGGCCACACGCTACTGCTGTGCTACTCTTCTTGGCCATTTACTTGTATACTAAAATCAACTTGTAATTCTTACTTAGGGATTCCTATCAGATACCTAGACTACACGGCAATTACATACCTAAGAAAATCTCAAGGATATCGACATGTTCAAGGAAAAATCCATAATCCTCAGATTACAACAAACATAGAAAACATGATCGAAGCAATTATCTCAAAACTTTCGGTACAGACTCCAGTTGCTACCAAAACCTTAAAACCCTAAATATTCGGCAACCTTATTATCTCGCAGCATACAAACAAGCCAACTTAAACAATCCGATTGTACCATCCGAGTTCACAATAAATGGGCCGTCCTTGTTAGCTAACTCACAATTATTCAAACACCCAGAGTCTTTGCCGTTCTAACAACCCCGAACAAAATCACAAGGACTTCTTATCTCATAATTTCATAACTTCAATACTTTAAACACGATTCCATTTACCAAATCAAAATACGACGTCCCATTAACCCAAGTATTAGAATCTACTCGCACTTTACCTTCCATATTTCCTAGGAGACGTCAAAAGTACCACAAATCTAAAGACTCCCAATCATCATATTATCGATACTAATGCCCGTCTTCCTTAAAGGACACCAGGATTCGCCTTCTCAATCCTTAAGTAGATTTATCCACTAGCACCATCATATGATTATCTCTTCTTAAGACACAACTATTTAGACTCTTCAAATCATTAGACAATAATCATCTTCAAAAGCAACACCTATAAGTCCTCAGAGCAAAGACCTCAATTACTGGCTCCAACCCACGGTTGGAGTGCTTCTGATCATAGGTTTCTCCCCCACTTAATCAAAAGGACAACCACCCACATATGATGTAGGAAGAGCACAATTCTAAATCTTCCTCAAAAGCATCACATTCTACTACAATACACTTGATCCATCAGGGATCAACTCAAATGACATGGTCAACAATCTACCATTTAATCCTTGAAGGTTATTTTCATATATCTCATTCTGACTGATACCAATTGCTTCTAAGTCAAATGCTCCGTGAACATTGCAAATCCTCGAGGGATAACTAACGGATACCTTATCAGATTCAGATATACCCAAGAAAACTACGCACCCATCGACATCGATCAGTCTTTCCTAAATTATCCATCACTCAAATCTCTACAGGATCACATTCATGCTACCGAAGAATCCGCATGCCCAATGCAATATCTTCCCTTACCGAAACTCACACTCTAACATCAATCAAACACACGACTAACAACCTTCCTAATCCATGACATAGCACTCAAACAAAGTTCACACTCCCTATGATTCTTTGAATTCATCAGTAAGGCCATCACAATACTGATCCAAATATGACCGAAAGATCCAACCCAAAAAATTCATAAATATGCCAATGATTCTATAAACCCAAACGATATTACCAGAATTTGTAACAATCGTGGTTTAATCCTGAATGCTGCCACTAGCACAACTCTCATTCATCTACAATCGATAATATTTTGATTACATATCGGCCTTTGAAAGCTCCACACCTTGGCAAAAGGTCAAATGATTCATCTATTCGTTCACAGTGCTCGTTTATCAAACCATTCATTCCCGAACAACCTAAGTTTCAACCATCCATAAATAACCTTATCGGTTCACCTTATTCATCTCAAAGGTTCTAGGGCATCCCATGGCAGAACTTAACTGATACTTCTTCGATCCTATATAAAATCCTTAAAAACGTTAGTGTTGATTCCAACATAACCTCAAATTTGTAAGGATCGAGTTCCTAAGACATAACAATTTGGCCTTAATGAGAAATCGTTCTAGGTATCAAGTTGGCTGGTTATGATAGTTGACTGAATTAGATAGTTGATCGATTAAAATAGTTGACTGATTAGGATAGTTGACTGGATTGGACAGTTCACTGGTTAGGACAGTTGACCTGATTGGATAGATTACCAGTTAGGATAGCTGACTTGATTGGCTAGTCGACCGGATTGGATAATTGACCAGATTGGCATGCCGACTGATTTTCACTAGAGTTTGGACTGGCCAAAATCAGAGTGGGTAACCTGCTCCTACCTATTTCATTGACCTTTTAGATAAAAAACTTTAGTGAGAGAAAGATGTACCAGAGTGCGTGACCTGCCCCCACCTACTCTTACCTACCCCATTGTCTTTAAATTTTGGATAGAGAGGAAAGGAAAGAAAATCTGAAAAAAAAAGACCACAAAGGAGAAGAAATGAGAGGAAGAATTTTTAGGCCAGATCCGTGTAAGAAAATTTGCAGATCACTCTAAGGCAAGTGTATTCTATGCTTTGTCTTTGGTTGATGCTAATTCTTGTCCGTTTCTTTCAAATATTATTGCTCTAATAATCTTCTGTGCTTCTATAGATTAAATATCATGATAATTACTTTTTTTTCCCATGTTTCATGAAGAAACACCATGTTTAAGTGCATATACTATGTTTTATATGTCAGACTTCACTGTTTATCCCATGATTCATGTTAAAAAATTACTAAAATTTCTCTCTTCCGTTTGAGATCGAAATTGAAGTAAGATTTGGTAAAGTTCAAGTTATGGTACATGGAAAAAGTTACCATGCATGCTTATTCAGACTGTTTATAAATATCAGTTTGCTTATTTAAAAACTTTATTTGTTGGAAGTTAAGAAGCAAGCCATAAGACCAAGGGAATTTGTATCTGAAAAATAGCAAGTGGAAACTCTGCAATTTTTTATTTGTTATTTGATATATGACCATTGGATGAAAGAACTATGCATAGAGTTTCCATCTAAAATGCTATAAAGAATTAAGAAGCTAGATCAAGGATATTGGAGTGATAACTTGAGGATAGCCCCTAGGCCATAGGGAAACTTTTGGTGGCAACTTTGGACTACGGCCCCATATGTCAGGTTAAAGGCATTATCGCTCGCCTCTGGGAGTAGAATAAGAGGGTAGGCCTTAGATTATGTGGAGATTACACAATCCTTCCTTGATTTTGTCTGCTCCCGTCCGATCCCTAAAGATAATTGAGTTTTTAGTATGATTTTGAAGGCCCAGTAATTAAGAATAATACTAATAACCTGATGATAAAAAATGGGAACCAGTACCCATGAAAACATTTTCATCCTTTTTCATGTTCCCATATGCATTTACTCCTACTTCGTTACTTTTGATTTTCGTTTTGAAGTACTGATTATATATATCTTTGTTTATTTGTACCTTATTGAGTATTCGACTCACTCCTTACTGTTTTCTTACCTTCAGACGAGAAATAGCTAATGCCTGACGAGGAAGAGTAGAGCCGGAGGACTACTTAGGTTTTGGAGGTCGACCTGGACTCATGTAGCAGTTGATGGATCAACTTTGGATGTATTTTTTGGTTATTTTGTAGACACGCTTGTATAAACATTCCGCTATGTATATAAAAATATGGAAAATTTTGTATACTTCTGCAGTGTATTATGGTGTAATTATTTTGGTCCCTAGTGGTATCTCTTAGTATCTGGCTTCTTGACGTTGGTTCCACTAGATGTGGACGACGTAGATATAGCCAACCTCGGCATGGCTGACCTAGTTGTGGCTGGGCTGAATGTGGCTGACTGTGAATGTGGCCAATTTGGATCATGTGTATATAATTGCGGTATATTGCATGACTATTTATGTTTGCCTTGTTCATATTTAGTTATTGACGGATGTGTATAGTAGCCTACTAGTATCCGGTCCATCACAAGTGGTATCAGAGAATGAGATTCCTTATGTTTGATTTGAATTATATGCAGAAGCTTAGGATATGCTAAGATTGATCAAATGAATATATGAAGGCGTAGAACAATTAAATTAGAACGGTTAGTCCTAGTATCCTAGTCCAGTAACTTATGCTAGCATTAAGTTAGGATCAAAAAGTTGTGTTTAGGAACTGTTGTGTCCTAACCTAGTTGCTCTTGTTTCAGAAGTAGAAGGGGTAGCCAAGGAAAATGGCAAATAGAAGAAGAAGGGTTGCCCGTACTGGTAATTTATAGGATTGGGAGGTAGCATATTTGAGTTTGTTGGATAGGATGGCTGATATCATAGAAGCTATGGGGCAACAACATTTAACTCTAGCTCCGGCCCTCGCTCCCGCTGATCTGGAAACATCGGCATATGACCGTTTCACTAACGAACGAGTTCCAGAATTTTTGGGGGAACTAGATCCAGTGAAGACAGACACATGGATCCAGCAACTTAAAAAGGTATTCATAGTTATTCGATATCCGGTTGAAGATAGAGTTTTGTTTGCTACTCATAAGTTGGAAGGAGAAGTCCATCATTAGTGGGAGATACAGAAGAGAGTATTTGAGATATCAGAGAATGCAATTACTTAGTTTATATTTGAAATAGCTTTCATGGATAAATATTTCCCTACTAGTCTTCGTGGACAGGAGGAAAAGTTTATGTGATTAAGGTAGAGCAACCGTACGGTGGCTGAGTACGATACTAAGTTTATGGAGTTATCTTGTTATGCTTTGTTTATGGTGGAGGGGGAAGAAAGGAAGGCGAGAAAAGTTTTCTAAGGCTTGAGGGATGATATTAGAAAATATTTATCGACATTTAAGTTGCTAACTTATGGAGAAGTATTGGATAGAGCTCTCATTTACGAGAAGGAGTTTGAAAAAGAGGAGTTGTTTAAAAAGAGGATACCTAGTCAAAGTAGTTCGGGAGCTAGCTCCAGTGTGGAATCGAGGAGACCATCGAAAAAGACAAAGCAAGAAGATTCAGGGATGAAAACTAGCCAGTTAGCACAAACCTCAAGGGTGTTAGCCAACCCGTGTCCCCATTGTGGGAAGCTACATGGGGGCAAGTCTTGTTTCAAGATGATGGGAGTATGTTATAACCGTGGTCAGGCGGGCCATATGGTAAAAATTTATCCTCATCCGAAGAGAGCCCCGACGTCTAAGCGCAATGTCCTAGCCAAGGTGTTTGCAGTCACTACAAAGGAGGCAAAAGTTTCGGCCAACGTGGTGGAAGGTGTGCTCTCTATTCGTGGCGTTTTCTGCCATGTGCTTTTTGATTCAGGATCAACTCATTCATTTGTTTCGCCTCAATTTACACATCATCTTGCATCATCCTCTAAGATTCTTGATTATTCTTTGATTGTCTCAACACCCACAGGATCATCTGTGGTTACAGATTTTATGTATCTAGGGTGTATTGTTGAGGTAAATGGATCCCAATTGCCAGCAAACTTAATTTTGCTAAAGATGTGTGATTTTGATGTAATTTTAGGCATGGATTGGTTGGAGAAGTATCATGCCAACATAGATTATTTTCAAAAGAGGGTAGACTTTGTTATTTCAGGTTGTGAGTCCTTTCACATTCAAGGAGTTCAACGAAAAGAGGCATCTTATTTCATTTCAGCTATACATACCCGCATTTCATGAAAAATGGATGCCAAGCCTATATAGCATATGCTAGTGTAATTGAGAATCATGAAATGTCAGCAAATGAGATACTAGTTGTGATGACCCTAGTTCTTGAATATGATAATTGGGAGATAATTAAGTTAAAATAGGTAAATTGTATTCAAAAGGTACGGGAGGAATGGATTGGAAAGCTCAAAGAACCGGAACTAGTAAATCGGGAACCGAAATCGTAAGTGGTGAAATGCTGATTCGTTGACAAGTTTCGGGTTTTAAATTGTGATAACCATGACTTATTGAGGTTATATAATAAAAAAATAAGGTCCAAGGATGTGAAAGATTGGGTTAGAATGGTCAAAACGGGTCCCGAATGGCAAAAATGCTAAGTAGGCTTGCTGTGGGCCTGACCTGCGCCCTCTGGGGGCTTGAGCTCACGTAGAGCACAGAATCCAAATTTTGTTGCGCTCGCCCCACGCTCGTCGCGCACTCGAGCGCCAAGCCATTTTTAAGCCCCATGCTGTTTCGTGATTTTTATTTTCCCATGTAACCAAACCCTTTTAGAGAGAGAGAGGGTGACGAATAAGAGAGAGAAAGGAGGAGATCGAGGCAGTGGAGTCCAAATTCGACTTCGAGCTAGTTAGTGTGAGATCCCAACTTTGAAAGAAAAATTTAAAATGTGATAATTAAACTCCGGAGGACCGGAGTGGCTTAAAGCCGGACTTCTCGAAGAATGTTGACCCGTCTGGAATAAACGACAAAATTTACTAGGAGTAAAATAAGGGCAACTAAAAGACAAAGGACCTACTTACTAATTTGTTGAGACCCAACCGAACCCTATCTAAATGGAGTGGGTAAACTACCCATTAGCCGTCTGAGAAGAAGTACGAGGTAGGTGACTTACCCGTAACTGCTCCACCTAACCTTTTCTCTATAAATACTCAGCTTCGATCGAGAAAATTGGCATGAGCAAAGGTGGAGAAGAACAGTAAGGTGGAAAAAGGAGGAAAAACTTCTCATCTATAAAGATGAACAAACGGAAGTCAGGCAAGGGTACACCCTTTCCCCCCTGCTTTTAAGATCATGATTTAATGCAAGTATATGCATGTTTCATTGCAAGTATGTTTGATTCTTGATTAGTATATGTTATGATATGTACGATGTTTGTTCTAAATCATTGATAAAGGATAAATCTCTGTTAACGACATGCTTGAAAGAAGTTCAGTTTTTCTTTAATAAAATCAAGTTTAGCTTTTCCTTGATAAAGAATCAGTCCGATTTTCCCATAACGAAAAAGAACTCCGTCCTTCAGTGAAAAGTACTCCGGATTTATGAAATTTCTGCTTTCAAGAGTACTTCGTCCTTTGAGTGAAAAGTACTCTGGAATTATAAAACTTTGGCTTTTAAAAGTACTCCGTCCTTTGAGTGAAAAAGCACTCCATCCTTTCAGTGAAAAGCACTCCGTCCCTTCAGTGAAAAACACTCCACCCAAAAGACACTCCGTCCGAAAAGCACTCCGTCTAAAAAGCACTCCGGCTTTGAGAAAAGAGCTCCAACCTCTGTTAAAAAGAGCACCGGCCTTGTATTGAGAAGATTGACTCTGTCCCTTGAGGAAAAATGAACTCTGTTTTTTAATGAACTCCGTCCTTTGAATAAAATAGACTCCGATTTTGAATGAACTTTTGCTTTTAAATAACTCCACCCTTTGAGGAAAATAAACTCCGATTTTTAATGAACTCTGACTTTTATTAAAAAAGACTCCAGCTTTTGCTAAAAAGAAACTTTGGCTTTGAACTCTGAATTTTAATGAAAATAACTCTGGCTTTTGAACTCCATTTTTATGTTGATAAAGAGTACTCCAAATTTTGATGAAAAGAACTCCGGCCTCTGTTAAAAACAAGAATACCGGCCTCTATTAAAAAGAACTCTGGCTTTTGAGAAAAAAAAAACTCCAACTTTTGAGAAAAAGAACTGGTTTTGTGATACGATAAGTAAGTTCACATCTTAACTTTTGGGAGCCAAGGAACTCTGGCAATGCCTTAGAACCTTCTGGTGATAATCGAGAATAACATAAGTGTGAGTCATCCTCAGGAATTTGTACAAAGAGGAAGTGTGGGCCGTCCTCGGGGCTTTGTTCAAGGATGTAGTGTGTGCCGTCCTCGGGGCTTTATACAACAAGGAAGTGAGAGCCGTCCTCGGGGCTTTGTACAATGAGGTATTGCCGTGATTGTGAGGAGATATACACAATCTATCCTCGTTTAAAGCCCTCCTTCGGTTAAGTAATAAGTAAAAAGAAGCTAAGTGTGACCAGTCCTGTTCGAATGATATATGCTCCAGCTTTCTGATCGCCA
>JAOVVI020000472.1:0-31586 GCA_028571085.2 Nepenthes alata
TATGCGACATTATAAATTAATTTGTCATTTTCTAATAATTTATTTTGTATAAATTTTGAAAATCTATATAAAACATTATTCTTCCAAAATGAAAGTAAATTAACCTTTTATAGACTTAGGTGTAAAGATCTAACATGATATTTGCAAAAATAAGGGATCTGTAAAAATGTTTCTTTAAGTTTCTTACAAAAACAAAAATATGCAAGAAGGATATTTCATAAATCTTTAAAAAATTTAGCATATTTTTAATAATTACATAAATATGAATAATATGCATCAAAATATAAGAAAACTTATAAAAGAAGAGCATACATGCAACTAAAATCACATAAGAACCATATATGAATACATGCATATAAGAATATTTGATTTTAGGCAAAAAAATAAAGGAAATATTCTAAAATTTCAGTCAAAAAAGTGAAGAAATAAGTTTATAATTTATTTGTCCTGATTTAAATTTAAACAATCATTTAAAATATTACTCCAAATGCCCCTTCATCTCTCTTCTCTTTCCCTTTTTGCTCCTCTCAAAAAACTTGAAAAAGAGGGTTGAAAAATAACAAAATATAGTAGGCATTATGTCCAAATCAGACTTGTACATGAGCGCTCATTAGGCACAAAAATATTAAAATAAACACATATGAGCATTATTTATGCACATATCAGATATAGAGATATGCTCATGTGTGATTCATGTGCCCCTCACACTTTCACAACTACGATTTAACACTGATTTCTAAATTAACCCACACTTTACCTCAGTAATTTACCAATTTAGTTTAATTAAAATATTATTATATTAATTTAGTGTTTGGATGTCACTTTCCTCCCCTCATAGAAATTAATATTGTTATATTAATAATGCTCATACTTACCTTTACGAATAAATAAATGGAGGTACTTTTTCCAGATTTTGTATTCTCACATCCATTTGGCTTCCTTGAAAGTTGATTTTTCCACAACACCTTGACAAAATAATTACTTTCGTGAGGAGCATTTAATCTCGTTGTCCAAGGAGTTGTACCTTGACAAAATAATTATTCATTAATCCATAACCGTTCATGATCAATCATATGTGAAGAATCATAGACATATTTATAAAATATTAATACATAAAACACATCTTAAAGTCTGCTAAATTTGAAAATAAGACTAGTTTATAAGCTATTTTTTTAAATTCTTTTCAAAATCTAAAATGATCCAATAAATTTCGGTTTCAACTTTTCACTTTCGTGATTCCTTAGGATTGAGATATCTTAAAAAACACATGATTTCACATCAAAACCCAACTTAATATGCATAACGTTTTTGTCAATTTTGAATAATTTAGAGTCGATCTTAAATTATGTGAATATTTTTAAATATTTCTTGAATCACCTCTAGTTCTAAAAATTTTCGATTAGTAATTTTTTTTCAATCTTTTTGGAAATGATATTTTCTTTCATGCAGTGCTTTAATGGGTGTTATACCAATATTTGTTTGATAACTGTTATTGTAGGTAAACTCAGTTAACAATACCTTAGTCAACCTTATTTCTTTTCATTTCCAAAACGAATGCCCACATTTTTCAAATTTGAATCGTCTGCTCCAATTTTTCTTTTATTTGTAGATAATATGCCGCGCTAAATTTTAATTTCGTGTCCAACTCCTTTTACAATTTTTTACAAAATTTAAACACAAATCTCAGATCTCAATCTGATACAATCAAAGCAGGAACACCATGAAGACTTTGCTAATGGCAACAAAATGAGTCAAAGGAAGCTTATCGAGCAAATAAACCATTAGCCTAATTCTTATAAGACTTTTCCACGAAATCATTGCTCAGGGTTATTAGATTTTGTTAACTGATCCACAGTCATCAACATCGCATCGTGTTTTTTTTACGTCCACTGCAAACCAATCGCAAATTCCATTGTTATGTGTTTTCATTTTCAACTAAAAATCGGCATTGGTTGCAAAGGACCCAATAAATTATTATGTTCGGCTTTTACTTGCTAATAAATTATGCATCTTTTCACATATGTTGTAATTTTTCTTTTCATATTTTTTCACCAAAAGATCTTTCAAAAACTTTTATACATCTTATTTATCTCTGAATAGATCTTATACTTGAATCAACGGATTTTATTAAAGATTTTTTCTTTAAATTCTTTAACATTAGGCATACAAATATGATTTGAAAATCTTAAAACTCAATCAGCTATTAAATTCAACCCTTGATTCTCAATTTAAATCTCCAGCCATATCCGCTTGCAATGGATCATCCATTTGTGTTTTCTTAATCTGTTAACAAAATTTTAGTTTCACCTAAAAATATGATAAAATCATGCGCGTATCTTAAAAGTGTAATCAAATGCGACTAATAATTCATCCCATCTATCATTTTCATGTATTTAATCATCAAATAAGCTATCATATAATATGTAGCCAAATTAAGAAAAATTCCCATCTCTATTATGCTAGTTGGCCTGCCCTAATTCATGAGTGCTTCATTTTTCTTCAAACCAACCAATATACCTACTTCAGAAAATTGCTTGATCAGGATAAAAAAGATAATAATTAGAACATTTTCAATCATTTTATAAACAGAAAATCTTCCTACTCCAAAGTTAATTCATGTCATTTTTGGGTCATTCGTACCATTGTATTATAATTATGAGAAAGGTTGTAATGTGTTGATTATCTACAAGATATTAAAATCTAAGGTAATTGGTTAAGAAAATCACATATTATATATATATATATTGTCTTTTTTATTTTTCTATAATTTTTTATAGGCAAACACCCATACATATTCCTTCCAAAATTTGATGTACAAGTGATTTAGATTGACAAGAAATCATAAAACAATCCTAACCCTAAGAAGGACCCTGAAAGTAAAAACAATTCAGCCAAATTTAATTTTTCTATGTCAACATATACATTATATGAAGTGATACATATCTACATATTTTATACTGTACTATACATATATTGAAAAAATTATGAGAAATACCATTTGGATATACTTCAAGTGTTTCAAATTTGATTAAAAACTCTATTTTTCAATTTTTTAAAATAAAAAATAGATAGATTTTGATACATTTTCTTAAAATTTGTTTTATTTAAAAAAAAAAAAATTTTTTTCAGAAAACGACCACTACTGAACAGGTATTGAATTATTGAATTCCACAATAGACACGATTAAAAAATACATATTTTCTCGTGCCTTAATAGATCTCAACATCTGTATATTTTATTTTATACGATAACCAATGCTCATATTTTTCCTATACAAAGCCAAGCCCATCAGAAACATGAAGCAACATCTTGGTCACGCTTCAACGGCAGCAAATGTCCATGAAAATGTGATGACATTTTACCTCAACCTTTACTAGACGATGCAGCATTCTTTAAGAGTAAAGGAAGTGAAGAACACAGCAATGGGCAGAGCACGATAACCACTCGGCTATATCAAATAACTCGGATTCAATAAACGACCTTGACAGGTTGCAGCCTAAATCTAGCGGCTAGATGGTCACAGGCGGAGTGCCGAAAAGACTAGGCATGATGATCTTCTTAATGGGTACGTTCAACAATTGGATTTTGGAAACAGAGTTTAAATATACATCTTAACCATACCAGGTCGGGTTCTTTTGGTCGGATGAGGAAGAAAATGACCATGTCTGAGAACAAACCGATAAAGTTTTTATTTTTCTTTAATGTATAGTGCAACAGAGGATATGGTAGACGTGAAGGTTGAATTTGTGACAAGTAACATGACATTGAGTTGCATATATTTTCAATGTTATACGATTAAGAACATGGCAGAGATGTGACTGACAGAACATTGTATGAAAGTTTATCTTTAGTAATTTAATTCGACAGACTTATCCGATTATCGGAGCCGTGATTATGGAAGTATCCAATCAAATTCAATCAGATCATCGAACTTTCGACAGGATATAACAACAGGGATTTGTTGTAAGTTTTGGTATGGAGACAGTGTGGCCTAAAGGTAGCAACCATAGTTTTCTAGGAAGCCAAATATACAAAACTCACAAGTTCAAAAATAATAACCAGATACACATAATTTTACAGTTATGGTGTGTAATTTCCGTAGTTTGAATCTATGAACCCTTAGTTATGATATAATCTCAAAGCTGTATTATTGGTCACCATCTAATGTCACACATACATATAGTTTGTGGAAGGAGAAATGTAATGTGGACACCTAATGGATGCCTTTGTATAGCGGGATGTCTCACCAATCTACATAATATCGTATGAATTCATCAATATCGATGAATAGATGATCCACAATATCAATCCGGTATCCTAAGTATGTCCAAAAGACGAATGTTTTATTAACATCCAATAGATACCCTCAGTGATATGACATTTGATCTATCTATATATTCTCATGTAAGGCGAAATATGAATGGATGAAGCGCCCCACCAGTCATGGGTAACATCACCCTCATACAAAATTTCATTAAGTGCGAGTCAAGCTCATGTTTAATCTAAAATTGAGATTGTGATGTAAATTTTTTCTTTCTTAATCAAATAGATTCACATCTGAAATAATATGCATAACATACCATAGGTGATGGAAAGTAAGTCCTTATGTGCTAAGTGCAGGTTTTCAGCAAAATCAAAATAAAAGAAAAAATATGCAGCATCCTGCTTACCTTGAGCCGTTTCTTAGCAGCAGCAACCAAGAACAAGATGAACCTGAGATTTATCTGCATCATTAGACAATTGGCTTCAAATACTTACATGCACATACGCACACATACGTACGAACAAACTTGTGTACGTATCTATTAGTGTACCTCGTCATACAAATATCCCCAAAAGTACTATTTCCATACCCTTACTTTCAAGTCTTAGGTTAAAAGGAAGGTTCAATCCCAGAAAGTTAATCCTGTTATCCAAAAGCCATTGACAAAAGCAGCTTATCCAAAAAGCATTAGCAAAAGCAGCTCATCCAAAGGGAATGGAAAATGCAGCTGGCATTCAACGTGAAATCGAAGCAGCTTTAGGTCCTGCATAAGCAGATCAATAACCATTACAGGGACAAAAAAAACAGCTGCTGCAGTTTGGACACACAACCATGGATTAAGGGCATGTTTAATTCTGCAAAAGAAACATCCGAACAAAAGGAAAAAATCACATTTTTCAGAATATCTCGTATTTCCATCTTATTTTTCTTTATGGCTTAAAATGAATATATTTTCACTTATTTATTTTTCTTTGTCAGCCAAACTAGAAAAACACTTTTATTAGACATTATTTTCTTTTTCATGCAATTTCTTATTGCTACTATCTAAAGGGAAGAAATTTTTTTTTCTCTTTGTCATTATTATTTTCATTTCCTCTTAAATTTGCTCAGAACCACCAAGCAGCATAAAAGTAGGAACCAAAGAGCAACACATCCAAAGTGAACCACACAACAGAACCAGCATTTGGAAACAGGAAGTGGGATTAGTGTGTTTGGAGTGGCCTGCACACAAAGGGACAGGCGCCGTACCCAACACCATTACAAATTTTACGAGTTCATATAGGATCATCTTGGTTTCCAGCCATTTGGTCCCTTCAAAATCTAAAACGAAGTGCCAAGCAGACAGACCACAAAGGTATAACGAACCGATTCATTCATCGGAAACCCTGAAAAATGTAAGGTTCCTATCTGTTTCCAAGGAGTTCCATACGGTTTTTTTTTTTTTAAACATCCAGATTGCAGGACTAAACTCTACCATACACTTGATTTTCTCTTCTTCAGTGGCCTTGTCACAAGATTTCTGTGGTCTTATATATTCATTGTATAGCTATTATTAATCTTTAATAAAATCCAATGTTTTGCAATCATGCCTCCAAGTCTGCCTATGTTGACAAATTTACAAAGGACAAGGGCTGTGTTAGGACACCCCCTCCCCCCAAAGCTAGCATAAAACCTTGTTAGATCTTTTAAGATGATTTGAGCAGTGAGATAATTGTCATCTTCGTTCCCAATGCAACTTTGTTGATCTTGTGAAATGATTTGAGCAGTGAGATTATTACCGTCTGCATTCCCAACGCAACGAGTTGTATTTCTTGAGTGCAGTGCAACGGGTTAGAGCAACTCCATTTACATAAAGGTGTAGTAGCAAGTGCAGTGCAAAAATAGGGCTACTGCATCATTGATGGCTTTGACAAAAGACGTTAGTCTGTGAAAATAAGAATCAGTCAAGAAGTTGGAATATTGGTATAATTTGACAAAGAAAACTAAAGACATTGAGAGGCAGATTACAAATTTTGGTACTTCATAATTGATAGGACAAGAATGGTGTTTGGTATCACATAAGGAGTAGAAAACCGTAGCATGTAAAGAGGAATTAAGATAGAATAATAGCGATTAAGTTGGTGTTAGGAGGAAAATTCCTTGAGAACATTAGTGCATAAACAACCAGTGCCGGGGTTAGGAGAACAGCTGCAAGAGATATACGGGGAGTAATTAGATGAAGTGATCCAAAGGTTCCACAAAAATAGATGATTACGAGAAAAACTAAATGGTCATATGGGGAAAGATATAAATGCGCACACAAGCGTTCATTGATGGGTTATGGGAGAAGAGATGTAGGAAATGATGTCTTCAATTTTGCAATTGCTCATAATCTTTTAATGGCTAACACAGGTTTCAATAATTGAAGTCGATCATGTATAAGAGCCACTCATCAAAGATTCATGATGAGTCTTTTAATATTAGAAGAGAGTTTAGATTGTAAGGATTGTAAAGACTTTCTTCTCATCCAAAGATGACTCAAAAGGAGCAGGGGAGGGCTCAGAAACAAGGTCTTACTAAGCAAGAGAGTATTGGGCAAAATAGGACTTTTCTTTCATTCCAGAACAACATGGGTTTCAATAATTAAAGTAAATCACATATAAGAGTTGCTCACCAAAGACTCACAATGACTCTTTTAATATTAGAAGAGATTTTATATTGTAAGGATTGAAAAACATTTTTAGACAAAGCTTGACTATACAATACTGCTCATTAGTTTTGGATATACATAGAAACTAATGGAAATTAAAGGAAGATAATGTACAATCAACCAGGAATAAAATGGTGAGATTAAAAGGGTGCAAGCAAAACCTCTATAGCGAACACATATTAAATGAAGGTACTATAGATCTCTGGATAGCAGTAACGAGATGTGGGTTGGTGTGGCTAATTGCCGACACAAAGGGGAAGGTTGGAAATAAAAACAATGCAAGGTTGAGGATGGAAAAGCAGTAAATAGAAAATGGCTTTCTGTTCAAAGAAAGGGCATCTTCAGGTATGCTGAATAAAATAAAGAAGCAGCAGCAGCAAACTTGTCTGATTATATGGAGGCATGACATCATTAATAACACATCATCAATGAGTTAGAGCTTGCAACAACGGACCAAATGAAAAACATTACCTCAAGCTACTAGTGTAATTGTTTGAAGATACAGAATTATATTTGCAAATATGATACGTAAAGTGATAGTTACTACCACCCACCTAAATGAGAAAATAACACAAGTTGAAAAACCATTGTACCTCTGAAATGATGCCACCTAAAAGGTGGCAGTATCAAGACCATCTTACAACAAACAATTGTATAGCCAAGTGGAGAATTGTCACCATTTAACTTCAATGGTTGGATTGGAAGTTCCACCTATCCAAACACTCTCAAGTTCTAATTACACCCAAAAAAGATGAAAGAGCACATGGAGAGCTGAGAGCCAAGGAATCATCCATATAAAGCCTTGCCAAACTCAGCATTTAGCAGCACAATTACAAAAGCCCCCCAACAATAAAGTAATGAATAAAAGGATACTTAGATGTTTCAACTCTCTTACTTGGGGGAAAATCTATCTCAGGAAAATTTTTTTTGCTGTTTTTGCAGGTTGTCAATGTCCCAATGACAGTGCTGGAGCTTTAGGATTGAAATCACTCTAAGGTTACAAGCTACTACATAAAACAGTTCCCCCCTTCCAAAAATGTATATATAGGGCAGGACGCTATGCTATAAGGAGATGTTTGAAGAATATGTTAACTAAGATAGGTTGTAAAAGGATACAATAACCTCCTAGTATTCCGGGAGTATGTACTGCACACATTGCAGCCGATGAAAGACAGTGGCATACCCAGAGAAAATGTTAGTTCTCACAAACAGTCCTCTATCTTGCAGTTCAAAGATAGGTTTCTTGCTACTTCATCCTTGTATGGTTCAGGGGAATACGGCCCATTCATATGAAACTCCGGATTTTACCTTCCCACTCCCCCTTAAAAAGGCAAGGTTGTATGAAATTGTATACATACGCTGGAAATATATAAAATTAACTATTATATTACTTTACCTCCAACACTCAAATAAAATCTACCTCCAACAAAAAAGAAAATAAAAAAGAAAATGAAAGCAGCTTTGGATTATGGGGAAGCAACTTTTTGAAAAGTGTAGAGAACATACTCCTTGGTCCAGCCTATACTGGGTTAATGTTTGCTGCAAGAAAGAAAGGAGTGCTCATCTGCTAAACTGGGGTACAGTGTTATTTAACTAAAGGACTCTCCTTATCATCTATGAATTGATTCTCCCACTAATGGGTCCATCAACATACTCCGCAAGAAGCACATCGTTTATCCAACCAACTCAGACAATCATGCATATCAAGGACATATTAATTATCCTCACATCAAATCAAACAATATAGGTCTCTTATTGTTAATATTTGAGACATTTTAAATATAGATTCCAATTTTCCAAGTCAATTACAGCTGTTAAGAGTATAGACAATTGCTAAGCATTTCCTTCTCGGATGCCTTGCTCATATATGGACAACACCTCGTTAATGTAATTAAAGCTTATTCTATACATTCATTCTACTCAAACCAGACAATTATAGTGCTTCGATGTAATTTAAACATCTATTTTTTACCTTTTTCTCTCCTCCTAACCAAAAAATACCTTCATTGTGGAGAAGGCAGTTCGCCCTTAGATACTAACAGAAAAATAGTCATATTGAGAGAACACAAATGAGGAAAAATAGAAAGGATGAGATTTCTTCAAATAAAAAATCAGCTAAAATGTTTAATTGCTTTTAGTATTTAGCAAGCTCACAGACTTTATTTCTCATGATGATAAGATATACATACTGTTTGAACGTTTCATATCTCGACAGAAGCTGCTGCTGCAAAGACAATCGAATGACTTAAAATGATGATCATGGTCGTCAAAATCAATTCCATAATCCTGTACAAGCATCACAATAAACCTGCTTAGGGTAAAAGAAACTATAAAGCCCGGTTTTACTGAGTATGTCAAAAGAGCAAAAGACAAGAATTGTATTCAATCTTAAACTGGAAGGAAGTCAAGCATAGATTAAATAGAGTGATGGATGCATTTAGTTTTCATCTTAGTACCAAGTGATGCCTGTTTGTTCTGCACTTGCAATGCCGACCTCAATAAAATTGTTGAAAATTCCTTACTGAACATACACAACATGGATAGCAACCAATCACAAGGCAATTTTTACAAGCAGATAGGACTCGGTTTTTGTCAACCATAAAACTTCACTCTATAGATATACAGCATATACATTTCCCATTAAAAAGGCATGCATATTATCTTCCACAACTTCATCCTCCCACCAAACATGCAATATACCTTATGATATAAAATGATTCAAGCAAATTTAGTGTAAAAAACAGTGGTGAAAATTCTAGTGGGGCATAATTACCCAGAGACTCTTTGAGAGCATGCACTCAGCATAAGCACAAGAGACTTCATGCTACATAGAATCATCAACTCAAACCTATTACAAATGTTGGATGGGTTGATGGGGTAATTCTCACGCTGGAATGATGCTTGCAGCACTATTAAGACTTAGAAAAGGCGTCAGTGAATACATAAAAGCTCATGTAGCAGACTATGAGCAGTCTTTGCCAGAGGAATGACGGTTGAAGGTTCATATATGTTTCCCTGCAGCCCCACGAAACAGTTACGACAAATCTGAGGGCAGAGAGCATAAAGAAGATACATTCAATGAAAACAGCTAGCTCCAGTACAGGAAGAATTGATTGGTCATAATAGAGCAAGAAAGGCTGACTCTGGAAAACTTTCTCTATCATAGGATTGATCTCATCAATTTATTTGAAAAGTATGCAAGCAGCTGAAAGAATGCAGCATGCATATCAATAGAGGTGTCAAACAGATATTATCAACATAATCCCTTGGCTGTCATTGCACATGTAATATTCTTTGGAAGGAAGCTTGATTTTGGAAACTGTCTTGAAAAGCTCATCTTCGATCTAAAATTCCAACCTTTACCAACTTCTGCATTGAAAGGACTATTCTGAAAAATTGAATCTAGAAATAAGTGAAATAACATATTAAATTAAAGGCAGCTAGCCTAGCTTGTAGTTCTGTTTTCCATGGTCAGAAGAACTTTGAAGAAAGATGATGGACAGAGAAGATGAGCAAGGACATCCAGGCTGACATCACGAAAAGATTTTGTTCAACAGTGGATAGAGATAAGAACAAGTGCAGTGAAGTTGAAATTTTGCATGGTCTAAAGTATCAACACTTGCACTGAATTAGAGAACTCCCCCCAACGCAATTTATACACGTCAAAACAAGTATTGGCAAATATTGATACAACTAACTGAGCAGGCATATTTGTGATGCTTCAGTTAACAGCTGCGAGGTGGTACAAGAATAGATAACTAAAGCATACAACTCATCTGCCCCCATCAAGTTTTAGTCTTTTAGAGACAAATGGAAATATAGCTTCTTGTGATAAGAATTGCAATAAGCATGCATGCAAATCCACACTCATGAAATTTATCCTTTGAAGCACAAGTATATTTTGAATCCATTATAGGAGTCTGACTCCTGATGCAACCACCATAGAAGGCATGCATTTCTGATCACCCATTCCAGTGAAATCCAGAACTCTCAAAGAGATTAACTTCAGTAACAAATCAAATAAAACTACATACCCAAGTTAATTCTTCTAAGGCATCAACTTCCCTTGTTGTGAAAAATGCCACCTGCATGAAGATAATTATTAAAATCCAATTACAAGTAAGTATTTACCAGCTAATCAAACGGAGTTAAGCTAAGGCCAACAGTATGGTCGCTCTGTTGTGACCTAGAAGTCATGGCTTAAACCACAGAGCAAGACTCTTTGCAATGTAGGGATAAGGGTGCAAACATCTACCCTCCATAGAGCAGAAATACAGGAAGTTTTATACATTGAGTAACCTTTTATAAACAACTAATCACACAAATATAAATGAAAAAAGGGACAAGAATCTCCCTGGGATTCATACACGATAGTACATGTGATTTGGAGTGTCCACTTCAATTGGGATCTGAACCAAGTTTGCATCTAAACATCTACAAAGCCAATGCACACTATGTTAACCACAAAAGGCAAAGAAACACTTCAGTAACTCAAGGCGTCTCTAAATATAGAAAGAAAAGAGAGAAAAGGGAAGCCGCATGAGAAAATCAAGTCAGAAACTTTAGAAAACATCTGCTTGCATTGGCCAGGCCAAGCAGGTTTTAAAACTAGATGTAATTGCCAAAATTAAAAGAACTTACAACTACAACAGTTCCAATGATTATAGGGAGAAAAGAAAACGAACATGCAGCATGACACAAAAGAGGCATAGTGAATAAAAGGAATCCCCCTCAAACATAAAGACGGCTAGGTGCCACTTTGATTTATGCAAATCACGAGTCCAGTTCATGCTAAATTTTGCAGGTGTGCAAGCCAGCCATCTTTATATAACAGAAGCAGTCTAAGACTCGAGATTCAGATGGAAAAAAATAAAAAATAAAACAGCTATCATTGGTAAAGAAAGCTGGTTAAACTTTGTTTGCGGACGATATAAGGTTCTCCTTCAAGATGTTCTTTATGGTTTTTAATACAATCAAGGGGCTCTAATTTTTAAGACCACAAAACTGTAAGTCACAAAATGAAATAAAATTGAAAATTGTCATTAGCATATGAAATTGATAAATTATAATTGAAATTATGTCAAATATATTCAAAAGGAGGGACTAAACAAACTGATGCAGGAGCATCTTCCAATCTCCATAGGCAGATTGCACATGTATTGGACTCAGCAAAAGAAAAAGAAATTGATTGTGTGTTGGGCTAATCAAGAAAAAGTAATTGAATCAAAATCAATGAGTCAAAAATCAATGTGTATTCATAGAACTAACAATCTCTGTATAAATATATGAATGTGAATGGAAGGAGTTTAGGAGTCTTAGGTCTTGTATAGCTAGACAATCAGTTTTCTATATTCCATTTTCTAATTTTCTATTCCTTTTTCACTTTTCTATTTATACAGTTTTTCCTTGAAAAGCGCGTTCTTTTATTTTTATTAAAAATGTAAACATTTTAACAAATTATTTATTAATACTTTTAAGCAAAGTATCAATCATTCGGTATAGGATTAAAATTGTATTTCATACAAATTACAAGATAGTTATTAAAAATCTACTACGCCTACTGAATATTGAACTAATAACCATTGCTCTATCAGAAACATGAGCTCAATTTGTCTGAGCTACACTCCTTAATTAATGAGTCAAAGCTCAAACATAATTTTTGCTTATCAAATTAATGAGTCAAATCTAAGTCAAATGAAACTCTATTCATTAATAATCATAAATACGCATTTAATTGTCAATAAGTCAAAAATAAATATTGCTATCAAATTAATTTTTAATAACAATGATTATTCAAATCATCATAATATAATTAGTTTAAATTTGTCAACAACTTAACAATATACAATATTTCTTAAATTATAGAAAATATTAGACGGTAAAGTAATATTATCATTAAACATAAATATCGATAAAAGAATCACACATTTTTAATGTGCCGAAATATTATTCATATTAAGTTAATAACTTATATAAAATTAATAAATAACTCAAACAAAAAGAAGACTAAAAGGTACAAATAAAACAAACATGATATTGAATCAAAATTTATTATTCATAAATAAAGTTTAGAATTGCATATATATTTATATTTATAAACTTGTAAAAGAATATTCCATGATCTGAAATTCAAAAAATATTAGTCTACAATTAGGATTTAAAAATCAATAGAAAAATTGCTTATAGCAGAGGATGATTCAAGAAAACATCTTTCTGAAGTGAGTTTGAGTCTTCCAAAAAACTTTGTTTTTTCTTTTTTTTTTTACTGGAAAACATACATATTTAAACACAGTTTCCAAATTGATTTTTCCTGGAAACGTTTTTCAGAAAACAACCTCAGCTTTCCACTACTAAACAGGCGCTTAGTTTTTATAATAGGAAATTGCATAAATATTCTATAAGAATTAGCTAAGATGCAAATTTGTATATAGGTGAAGTTGAGAATTGATTTGTAATTTAGAATGACTAGAGTCTCAAATTTTGAATTCAATTTGAATTCATCTTATCCTTCCCCTCTGTCGTAAGACTCTGGTCTTCTTTGCTCTGTTTCGTTTTTTTGCCTCCCGGTATCACAAACCTAAATAGATCAAAATATGGCGGCAATGAGCTAACATCCAAATGGCAATAAAAAACATCCAATGTACAATGCTTCCACATTGTAGATTTTGGGGAGGGTCATATGTAGACAACCTTACCCTTGCAATACAGAGCTATTATTTCCATATATTGAACCCGTGATCTCCAAATTACAATGGAACAACCTTATTGTTGTGCCAAAGAACACTTGATCAATAAAATAGGCTTTAAGGTTAGATAGTCACCATAGTCAAACAATATTCTCTACTTGGAGTTCAGGGCTTGATCATCCAAATGATAACACCACTAAAAAGAGCAATGCTTGAACTTGAATGATAATTAACCAACCTTATGTCTGTTAGCAAGATATGCAATTGTGATCCTTATTCAAACCTCAAGTGAGATATTTATGAGCAGTTTGCAGCCTTGCCTACCCACTTTTGATATCCCTTGAAAATCTGATCCTTGCCAACCAAAGTAGCCATTTATAACTTCACTTCCCTAGTTTTACTCTCAAACACATCTTCTAAGACAAGAATTTACTATGGTAAATCAGCAATTAATCCAAAAATATCTGCCCACTAACCAAATGGCAGCTGCTTCATGCATTACATCTTTGGAAAAACCCCCCTTGAGACTTGCACATGCTTTTGAAGCACAAATTATTCATGATTTCTTCAGACAAGTGCCATGGAATTTTTGGGACAAACAATTCCACGTTAGGATATCTTAAAGTGAGGGACTTATAAGTGGGATTCAGAATATCCAAAAGTGGATAGCAATTTTGAGTACAGAACCAACCCATTTTTGTGGTGTCATAGCCAACCTGAATGCCAAGCCTGCTATTACATGCGACAAAAAGGTGTGGGTCACCCAATACCAAGGATAAGGCAGTGGGACTTCTTACGGTCACATGTACAAGTGTTGAGTGACACATCAACAACAAATTAATAAATTAGTGGAGGGGGCTGTGAACCCTCATAAGTGGCTGGCACGACTGAACATGGAACAAACTCATTTATCATCTAGGCCTCTATCATGCAATTGAACTAAAAAACTGCCAGACAATATCTGATCACATGACTCCATCAAATTTAATTTGAGCAGCAAATGGTACATGTCCTTCATATGGATATACCGCCCCCAGCTAGTAATGTAACAAGACAAACCGTCCAGCATCCATACCAGAAGTTTCTCTCTTTTAACCTTCTCGTTTGTGACTATCAAATAAAGGCTTTTCAAAGTGCAAAATGACATGGATCAAATACTTCCTGTTAAAAATTTTATGTTTGTTTAGCTCTCCCTCCCTCCTCCATTATCAGTTACACCATCTGTTATGAAATCCCCTCTTGTGTTTTCAACATCTAACATAATCAATTCAAGAATATTCCATATGTTCTGAATGTTGCAATGCTTAACCACAAATTCCAAACTGATTTTCCCCTACTTTCACCATTATGGATGTATTTAGCTCAAAAGCTTCCCTATTTATTTTCTTGTGTAAACCACAAGATTGAAAGTCCATATACAACACTAATTACCCATTTCCTGAGCTCCTAAAAAGATTGGATCACACATAACACTTGCCCTTCTTAAAATCATTAACATTACTGCATGCTCAACCCCACGAGTAAGGCAACAATGTAGATAATCCATGAAGCATATATATCAAGGTAGTTCTACAACCAAATTTGTTCTTTCTTCCCCTTAATTTTTTGCTGCCCATCAAAGAAATTTCAAACATTCCAGAAGCAGATCTCCAAAGTGCATGCTTTAACCATACAACGCTCCTTGCAGATCATCTCAACCCACAGATGCTCTTCCACCATCTGAGCAGGGTATTTACATAAAGAGTTCAGATGGTTGAAAATGCATCAGAAATGGAATTGTAAGAAGCTAAAGAGAATGTAAATGTATGTAACATACGTGCTTATGAAGTGTAACTCAAGCAAATACCAAATAGGAATATGAGACTGTGGCACTTGGTTGAACAGCAGAGGAATTCAATTATTTCAGTCTCCCTATATAGTAACTAAATGATTGACGTGTTACCAAGAGATTGAAAATTTTAAACCAAATTATTAAGCATGCTTCAACTAATGCGAAGAATGTGTTCTATTTACAAGTTAAGGTCTTAAACCCAATTAAAACATCACATGCATGCAAAACCTTGGGAATGCTGCAAAATAGAAATAACGTTAAACACTTCACCACTTTACCTATGATTAATAAATCTTGCAACATTTCCGTAAGATGTGGCATCCAAACAGAGAGCCTGTTCATTCGTTAGAACTCCAGAACCCCAATCTGCATCAAGTAGCACAGAGTAAGAATGCTTATCTCTGCTTCCCTGCAATTTCCTCCGATGGAGCTCCATGATAGTTAATATTTCCCCAACATATTCGCACACAAAAGCCCCCTTTGGTAGGACCTCCAGGGTCCTCAGACCCCAACCTTTTCCTTCAGGGGTCAAGAAGACCTATACACAAATAAATGAATTGAATTGATGACAAGAAATACACCAATATACATTACAGCAAGTAAAATCAAATACAAATTCTAAGCAGCTGGAAAATGCAGAATATAGTACTGTGCATAAATGTTCAGGATAGCTACTATGTGAAAGCTGGAAAAGCAATTAGAGAAGGCCGGAATATCCGGAACATATTTCACCTGCAGCTTGCAAGTTATCCCCCGTTGTACCACTCTGTTAGTGCAGTATTTGCTGCAACCACATTTACTCCAACATTCTTTGATAAACCTCCGATACAAATGACCTTTACATGGTTCCAACATATCTTCGTTTTTGCATCTTTCAACAGGGCATTCTTTACAATACATGAGGTGTTGTTTTTGAGGGTTGCATACCATAGCTACGCATTCTTCTAAATACTCCTCCTTAACAAAGCCATCTGATGTATATGCAAAATCTCCCCCATTACGACACTTACATGCACATGGAGTCACCAATGGAAAACAATCACCACTACATGTTGGACAGCAATCTTCATCCCCAATTTGAGAAAGAGAAAAGTTCAGTTCAGCATTTTGGAAAACAACATTTTGTGGAATATAGTAAAAGGAAGGTAGTGACTCGCTGTTAGAATCATTTAGTAGAAGAACTTTAACTTTTTCTTCACCCCTTGTTATGTCATTAACATCATGAAGGCGCCGTATTTCATCAGCGTTAAGTTGGCAATGATGACCAACCACGATACTCTTTGAATTCATATCCATAGAACTGCTTGGCTCCTTTTCACCACAACCATCATCAACAGAGTTCATAATACTACGCATGTGTTTCCCTGGACTATGCAACGGTAATGGTAGGTCTGAAACATGAGTTGCAGCCACACTATCAGAGCATTTAGCATTGACAGACCCATTCCAAGAGCAGCATACTGCACTAGTAGTTCCATCATTGCCACCATGATCAATAGCATCTAGAAGAGTAGACTCCTTCAGTACATCAACAACTGGTGTTAGATTTATTTGTTTCTCTAGAGACTCATCAGTGCAGTGGTTTCCAAGCACCAGGAAAGAATCACAGAAATCTCTCATCAGATTTGTCATAGAAAAACTCGGGTCAATAATTTTGTATGACCTCAAACATTTGTCCTCCACGTATTTCATGACCTCATCTACACTTGGTACATGAAAGTTAGGCCTGTCAACAGCAAATTCACAGTTCAAAGAAATCCTAACCTCTCCCAAAGGGGAAGCTGCAATTTCTAAGGTGGTAGGAGATTTCACTGGAATATTTGCAACGTCCAAATCACCTTCTTGCTTGCCGGATGAAGCTACTGCTCCCACACATTTATCTACCCCATTCGCACATTCCGCATCAGATACCACAAGATGAAGGCTTTCAACAGAACCATTAGCATTTGAAGGCCTGCCTTCACATAAGGATTCTGCAAAATTGCACCAAAAGAAGGCTCAGCCATCAGAAATGCATTAAGAATGCTTACACTGAGCCAGCCAACAGATCCCTAACCATAAACAAAAAAAGGGACCGAAAAAAGGAGTATGTAATGTAATTTACTTAAAGAGCAGTCAACCGTCACCTTTTCTTTTTTATTAAAAAACCCTTCATACGTTGCCAAAATAATAACAGAGTTGGAGCCCACTGAAATTGAACGACCCAAACCACAATTTAACTGCACCTGTTAACATCAGAATAGCTGAAGCCTTTGTTGCTTGTCTGAAAATGAATTCCTAAAGTGATACCATTAAAATTAATTGCATACTGGCTTTACAGTGATAAAGGAGTGCCAGAAACACAACTCTGGAGCTGAAGCTGAAGTCATGAATAGCTCACTGTCCTAAAGGATAATAATAGAAGATAGACAAGCATAACACTAATAGTGAAACTTCAACATTGATCAAAGAAAATTGTAACTCAGTAATTTATTGCAAGATTTCTCGAAGTGAATTCTCTTTAGTATTCGGACTGAGGGAAATTTATTGCACTGGATTTTTTCTCCCTAGCATAGCCAGTTCAAGCCTAAATGAAGGAGGAAGGTTTGCAATAGAGAGCTGACAACCAGCACAATACTTAAGTCAATCTGTGACAGGGATTTGACAACCAAGAATATTACTTGGGTCACCCCTACTTATGAGATGCTGAAACCTTGCATACAATGTTTAAATAAGCTCAAGCTGCTACATCGTCAACCTTGTATAATGCAAAATCAGCAGCAAGGGCTACCATATCATGGCTGGTGTGGTTAAGGAGGTCAGTCCAAGATAACAAAATTTGATTGGGAACTTGGAATATTAGAGCATTGATAGGTAAAAAAAATTGGAGGTGATAGATGCTACGATCAAGATGGTCAGCCTATAGGAGATCAAGTGGTTGTAAGAGAAAGACAAAGACAAAGAAAGGAATGATTGCAAATTAAGGTACCCCAGGAATGATTGAAATAGGAATGCATTGGCATAAGTGTGGCTAAAGAATTGAAAGAAAGTGTAATGAGTGTCATGAAAGGTGGGGACATAATGATGGCTATTAAGTTGCCAATCAGAGAAAAACCCTAGATATTATATACAACCCAAGTAGATTAAGTGAACAATTGAAAGCAAAATTTCGGGAAGAATTGGACAAAGGTGTTCTCACTTTTGCTTTCTTTGTCAATGACCACTAAAATGTTTCAATTGGTAATAAAATAACTGACATTTTCAAATGAATCACATTTGCTTAAATTTTTATTTTCAGGCCTACAATATTAATTGACAACGGCTTTGATTTTTCTAGGGGGTCTAGATGGCTATGCTTATGCGAAAAGAAATGAACAAAGTGATAATATTTTGTTATTGTAGCACCCCAATGTTTCGATTCAGGTATATTGGACTCTTGACCTGAGATGGTCATTAATGAAAATAATTGATATGCTATTAATTGCAGATAAACTTAGATATCAGGCAAGAAAAGGAAGAAGCCAGCCGTCATTGTTGAATAGATGCTGCCACAAGGGTGTAGCTGTGAGTTTCTGATAGAAGTTTGGATATCAGGCAAGTGAAATATATCCCTTTATCTATAATTTTATATCCATTTATCATTAGGTTGATGCCTAAATGTTATAAATATAGTAGGTTAACTTGCTATACAAAAATCTTGGCCGTCCTAAAGCATTTTATACAACTTAAATTATCTGCAAATTCATGCGTGAACAGTGCCCCGTGTAGGAAGAAGATGAATAGTGCTTTTAGGGGGAATTTTGCTAATTTTCTTCCATCTTCGAGGACATTGTTATAATGTTTTAAAAATGCATTAATGGCAGCCAAGTTGCTATTTTCATAACTGGACATGCATAGTATAATCCTTCGCGGATAGAATGTGATTTCGATTTCAAAGTATCGGTAATCGGGCGCTGAAATTACTTCAATGAAAACTAAAAACTATCATTTCAGCCTTGGCACCGGTGACGAGCGACTTTCAATTCGTCTGTTTACACCTTAAACTAATGCATTTTTATCTTCATGATTATTACTCTTAATCTATGCAGTGTGCAGATTAATAGTAAATTGCCGATTCTCGGCTTTGACCTCTTGAAGTGGTAGAAATTGAGTGGAGCGGCATTGACGATCACAAAAATCAAATTTCAGATTTCAATGGTTGTGCATCGGCTCATGTTCGAGCCAATCATTTTCATGGTAAACAAATGCGTTTGCTGCCGTAATATTGCCGATATTACTCTTTGACAAGCATATTTTAATAATACGACGCCGAAATGCGATTTCAGTAATCCAAAGACAGAAATTGTTGGACGAACACATGATGAGGACCACAGAATTTTGGCCATTGCACTAATGCTGGGGTGCTGCCACGGGATACAAGCCCTATCCTGATAGTTGTAAAAGCTGCAGAATAAATATTTGGGGCAACTTCTTAAATTAAGGCAAGTAATAAGGTGGATGTGCTATGGTAATGTTGGATTAGTGCCAGGTCATATTCGATTAATTGGAATTTCATGAGCTACAATCAATAGTGATAAAATAGGATTCATATATTTTTTATGGCCTTAGAAATGATATTAGTAAATCTCATGTGTGTGGTTTTATTGACTATTTATGATTAAGGTAGATAAAATTATATGAAGGCACTACGGTGCCAATAAATATGGAACCTATTGTACCATGTTATAGTCTATAATTATCCAATATTGATTTTCATATCTTGGGAGGATTAGGTCATTTCAAAAAATACGTGTAGTCCTATGAGAAACATGTGATCAGATATTAATAAATATCATACTGAGAGATTCTAGGCTTGACATGTGGTTGAGATTCAATATTTAGTACCCTGTTTGGGTGTATCTCCGATTGGACCATAGGAATACATGCGTGGCACATTCTGAGTTTACCCCAGGAGCTTAACGAGAATATTATTCGTCCATATTGAGTCCGATAATTTTACACTATAGGTGGCAAGATATTATAAGACCACACAGTAAATCACTTGTCAAACGTACAACTATCAATACCTCATGAATTTTATCCAACCGTTGGATGCGGGCATGTAATTGTTGATTCACAATGATATATAAAATCCGAGGAGATCATTAAAATATCTCATATAATTGGAACCTCTATTAATATAAATTTGATGGAACCTACATATTATTGTTGATATTTGTATTAGGTGTCATCCTAATAACATTCTTGATATTTAGTTGTCTTATGAATTTCAAGTCATGATTACAATACAACGTTGAGTCTCAGATAATTGTTAATTTATCAAAATTATTAATTTTGTATATAGTTGATGTTATTATCCGAGATACATTATCATATTCTGATATTGTTGATTTTATTCACTTATTAAATATTTGACTCATTCTTATATTTTTCTTTACTTTAAAGTAGAACAGTCGATAACAGGTTAAAGGAGATCATGCATTTGCTGTTGAGATTCTAAATAAAAACGACCTCGGAGTCTAGAAGTTTTGCGATGAGAGACTTCGAAGCTTCTTTATTTCTTTATTAGTTTTTGGACATTTTATCGGGACTGCGTTCCCAAGAATTAGGACATTTATGTTATCTCACATTCGAGGAGCTTATCATTTATTATGGATATTGTATTTAATGATATATTTGTGACGATTGTGTATGGTTTGAGTTTTTCACATAATCACTCTGGGCTTGGTCGGGTGATTCGGGTCCCAGTCACCCTAGTTACCATTTACAATCTTATGTGGCTAATAAATTTTTAAAGAAGATGGAGACATACACAACTGGCTAATCCAAAACTCATATTGAGGATTTTATCATATGGAGAAGAGATCATTTAAATTATAGGGACCCTAAGACCCTTACCGAGGAAAACTAGTTATCAATGTTGTTAAAGGCATGCCTCACATGCACCAGGCACACCTAGGCTTGGGACTCAAAGCCTAGCACCTCAACAAGTCTATGCGAAACTCATTACGAGATACGTGTGCCTAGGGTCTAAGACGCACGCCTTCTATTGAGACTCAAGGTGTGCACCTAGAATGCCTCAATTTTTTCCAAAAAAAACAATTTTTTCTTTGTAAAATTAGTTATTATATTTAATTATCAGTTTTAAAACAAACTTGGTGTTTGGAAATTGAGATTGATGAAAGTAATGGCTGACTCATTAGAAAAATGGATGAAAATTGTAATAAGGATAATAAATTTGAATTTGAAAATAATTATTTAGTAGATGGTTTTGCAGCAAAAACTATTTAAGTAAATGAAACTACACATTATACTAAATTTAGAAATAGTGTGAAAATTGAATGATAAATGCCTTTATAACTAATAAACTGGAACTTGTAAATGCTGAAGATTTTAACTTACAGAAATATTAAATGAAGTCGTTCAATCAAATAAACTAATGCCGTAAAACAAGATGAACTTTTGTTCAATAAATATTGATCTTTACTATGAATATCTTAATAACAATATTTTAAATTTGTTAATGGATTTTATTGTTTTTGTGCATCAGTGATAAGTTGTACTTATTAATTATCATATCTTATATTATTAGTTAAATGATAAGTTTATTATTATTATCAGAAATATTTTGATTTTTCTTATTCTCATATTAGCTACAAGAATTAAAAATCATTACAAAACACCATATGAACATGTCATAAATGAGTGCCTCACTTCCATTAGGCCTGCGTCTACAATTTGCACCTTAGGAACACAGCTAGTTACACAATACCAACCGCTTATTTTTATATGCATATTAATGGAAAGTTGATAAAATACAATCGATAAAGAACTTAAAGGATGAGAAAGAAGGTTCAGAGAAAATATACTAATGGAATGTACTTAGGATGACATGGAAGTAGTAAAACTAACAAGATATCGAATGCAATATCTAATTCATTTAAAAATCAGCCAAAGAGATTCAAAGAAATAAAAAGGAAGTGTGGCATGCCAAAAAACAAGCCTGATGGTGGTGCAAATATTTCCACAAAAAGAGAGAGAGAGATTTGTGTAGAGCATTGTATAGGAGCAGGAATTATGCTAATATAGAGATGTATAAATGTGCCAAAACAAAGGGAAAAATGATGAATGAGGAAAGTCTAAAGCATGTAAGAATTTATATATGCAAATTACCACAAAGTAGTGAGAAAATGATGTCTTTAGAGTAGCCACAACAAGAGATACACAAACAAAAGGCCCAAGCCAAGTGAAGCATATAAGCGAAGGTGAGGAGTGAGTACTTGTTGCAAATTAGGATGTTGAAAAAAGAAAGGGGAGCAATTTTCACAACCTTTTTAATCATGGTAGGAAGAACAGCATAATGCTTGGGGAGCTCAATGGCTCTAAAGTAAATCTAAAGCGCTTTTATCATCAACATACTGAAGAGATGAAGTTAAAGAAGACTTAAAACGAAGAAGCTAGGAAAGACGGTTGAATTTTATGGTGTCCCAATGCAGATTTTGAAATGTATGGGAAAGAGGAAATTTCAGGGTTTACTGGATTGTTTAAAAAATCCAAGTAGCATAAAGATACCAAATGACTGAATATATAAAACATAAATTTAGTAACAAGGGGTAGATGATGAAGAGGTGACAACAGAGACTCAAAGACTACCAATGAGGAATTATTTTAAATATTTTGGATCAATGATTTAGAAAGATGGAGCATTCAATGATGATTAATTCATTGAGTTAAATCTGGCTGGATGAATTGTTTCAGGTGTACCACTCAAACTAAACAGAAAATAGCAAAAGGTGGTTTTTAGACTAGCCATGTTATATGTAGCCTCAATGCAACAATAAAGTTGCTTCATTACAACCTGGATATCCAAGATTCAAGTCACGAAACCTTTCTACAATGCAAAGGTTAAAATATCTTACACTAAACACAACAATGTGAGAGACTCACATCCCGAGTATTTTCTTCTTGTGCTATATAGAGGGAAGTATCGAGCAAATAAATTCCAAGTGAAAAAGGAAATAGCAGGAATGAAAGTGTTGAGATAAATGTCCGGCCATACAAGAACAGTTAGGATTCAAAATGATACCATATGAGGGATGGCAGGGTGGCACCCATGGTAGGATAAATGTGAGAGATGTGATTAAGGAGGTCTAATAAACCTGTTAGGAGATGTAAGAGTTTGGAAAAAGCTCATTATAAAAGAGGCTGATGAAGGCACGAGAAGAATGTAAAGAAAACCAACAGACATGATTTTGATAATTTGGACTTAATTGAGGACATTACCTACAAGCTACAACACATTGAATGGAGGAGAAAAACCCATGTAGCTGACACCACTTAATAGCAGAAGACTTAGTTCAGTCTGATATAGTTTTTCATCAGATATTTCGAAGGATGAGCTTCTTGCTTAGCAATAGCCCAGAAAAAATAAATGATAACAGATAATTATGTCATATGTTCAGACAATCTAGGGCAACCTTGGTGTATGATAACCCAGATTCTAAGACATGCCGTATGTTTAATATATAGTGCACAAACATAATGATCAAGGCATCATGGATACCCTTCTTATTGCATACTTAGCCTTGGCCAATGGTGTTTGGTTTAATAAATATCTTTTCACAAGTGTGCTTTCATGTTGGATCAGAAAAATCATATTGTTTAAAACATCATAGAGTTGGTTTTCTCTGAGACACATATCAGTTGGCCTCACTTGTTTCAATGTAAAGGAAATTCCATTTCTACCCAATCAATTTTGCATCTTCCTTAATCTTCTATATGATGGCGCTTGGCACTATTCTTGCGAAGGTTCATGATTTGAATCCTCAGGTCTGGGAAGAAGGTATACTTATACTACGCATTTTAAAGCTCTAAACTAAAAAATTGCCTCATCTTTCACCAATGAACATAAAAAAGAAACTTTAATTCCACCTTTTGCTAACATAGTCTATCAATGCTTAACCTTGTCAAGCAACTCCTATCAACCTAATCATAGCCCTCCTTGAAGCCAACTTTACAGAACCACATCTAAAATATCTCTTCTCCAACAGAGAAATTCAATCGTATGACAACCTCCTAGAACATCCCTCAATTTACTTGTCCTAGTGTGAAGAACTTTGTAGGAATAACTTAGCTTATAATCTAGTAAAGACAAGTAAATTTGCAGATGAATCTCGAGGCTTTGACTTTGATGGACTAGTCACCAGATATTAAAGAGAAGCAAGTAGTTACGATGCTCTGACGATCATACCCACATAAATTCAAACTTTGAAATCAAAGAACAATTACAGGAGAGAATTCATTTAAGTGGTCATATAAAAACTGGTCCACTACACAATTCAGACAGATCACCATGTACAGAATGAGAACAGGGATCTCAATCATAGAGAATGATAGAGCCAAGCAAAAGAAAAGGGAAAATCGTCCTCTTTTGACATTGAATTTGTTAAATAATAGATGAAAATTGACGAACTATAAATTGTGGTATTATAAGTTTAACAGGGGATTTTTCCCAGGCATGCACGGCCAATTACTGATGAGAGGCCAAATCGTTGAATTACTAGCAACCGACCTACATCAGAACCTAGCTCAGTGTGTCTTCAAAGCAACAAACAATTATTTCAATTTTCCTCCCCCTCCCGCCACAAATCAGTTGTCCTAGGAGTTATGTTGGGGGGAGGAGGACCTTTCCTGCTGTCATCATTTTAACTCCGTCTAACTCCACTAGAGCATTTTACCTATCAAATTAATTGCCTAATCTTTTTTTCTTTAAGTTTCAGTTCAAGCATCACTACAAATAGAAAAAAAAAATCACTTGCTATCAAAATCATGAATGTAATAGATGATGTCCAATCCTATAACCAAAAAAGGGTATACAGTGGCAGCTCCACAATCATAACCAGGTCTATCCTCCATGTTGTCCAAGTTGCACCAGCCAAGTAGCAAATGTGACCCACTTCATCAATTCGAAAATTTATAACAATTGCAGATTCGAGCCACTCTGTGCATAAAATAAACACAACGTGTTCATTATATTAAAATACAATGGTTTTGTTTTAGTGTTGTGATATCGATGCAAACCCCTGGCAGACAGGTGACAGTATAGTTGTCAAAAGATCTACAAAACCCTGTAAAAATCAATTACAGTCGGTCTGGTTGGATTGAAAGGAATTAATGGGAATGGAATAAATAATATCTGAGAACAGAATTAAGTACAAATAAATTGGGAATATAATCCCCTGTTTGGTTAGAAGGAATGAAAAGATATTTCAGCTTCATTCACTGATTGGCATGGATGAATTAAGGTGGGAATAAGTTACTGATAGATGTAAATTAACTTTTTACCCTTACTTCCAAATTGACTATATTTTCCTATTTGTTATGTAAACATATTACTATTCAAGTATTTAAGCAAATATATATGTTATATTTTGGCCTTATTATTTTTATTTAACAAAGTAAATTATAATTTTTTTAAGGATAATATTTCCGTCTACATAATTTTTTGATAAGTGTATGTAATATCATATGAATTGTTTTTTGGAATATATAAACTTATAATTGGAGAAAGGTAAGTACAATTATGGAGGAAGAAGTCAACATAGAGATGGGACAAAGAAGGTGATGCTTTAGGAGCATAAAAATAAAAGATGGGAGATAGAAAGAGAGAGCAGATGATAATAGACTAGATCAGTGGCCAGATCTATCCAACACAAAATTTTATAGGGTATGATCAAGGTAAAAACAAAACATCATAAATGAGCCTATTAACAAATTAGGCCCAATTAAACTTATGGGTTGGTCATGGTCTCAAGTGAAAATGACTGGACCTGACCCGGCTAGAATTTTATCTTTTTTGTGGACATAAATTGCAATATTTCAGATAAATGTCAGTTTTTAAAAATCATCTCATCAATTTTTAGATAACTAATAAGTTTTTCCATAAAGATTATTCTTTTAAGAATTTTAGACAATTCTTTAAAATTTTATATTTTATTAATATTTTATATTTTAGGTATTTTTTATATTGATATGAATTTTAAATTAAAATACTGTGGCCAGCCGGAACCAACCCAGTTTTGATTATGGCCAAGCACAACTACGCTTTTTGGGCCCAAGTAATCGGCCCTAACCCACCTCGACCCAACATACAGTCATAATTTTTCATTTAAACCCTGCCAAAACAAGATTTTCGATCAAGTCTAGGAGAGCTAAGGACAAAAGTGGGAAATCGCCGAGAAATGAATGGGATGATTTATCCCCATAGGAATGGGCTAGATAAAACCAACGGGCTGGTGAATTTAGTTATCCCAATAAAGTGGTATTACTTATTACCATGGGATAATATGTTACCAAAGGTAACCAAACATGGTATTATTTATTACTTTAGGAAATAGGTTGTAAAACAAAAAATACAACCCCAACAAAATAATGTTTCATAATTAGGCATCCATTAAATGTCTTGGTAAATGGCCATCATTGAGATTTACCTGGACGGACGATGGCAAGCGGGACCTCATC
Source organism: Nepenthes alata (assembly GCA_028571085.2). Lineage (NCBI taxonomy): Eukaryota > Viridiplantae > Streptophyta > Magnoliopsida > Caryophyllales > Nepenthaceae > Nepenthes > Nepenthes alata. The sequence continues at coordinate 26,970 of JAOVVI020000472.1, forward strand.
TGGTGGCATGCCATCAGTGAACGGCTCATCTTTGGGCTTTATCAATGCATTAGCAATAGGCAGTTTTGATTTGGGTACAGGAACAATGCCCATCTCAGCTCTAGGCTCCTTAAGGTGCAATGCATTTGATGTCCTTTCGGTCAACATGTTTTTACCACTTAAAGCCGTTGGAGATGAAAAAAATTGTGGAACTTTGTCTCCAACGTCAATCTGGGCAGAGACTGGCTGCTTTCCTTTATTTCTGAGAAGTGAAGGTGTAGAAACAGGCTGGGGACCCGCTTTTCCACTTCCAACATTTGATTTAGGTGATTGAGTCATGCCCTGACTCTGTTGGTTTAAAGGTTCAGGTGCACCAGGCTCAACTTTCGGCTTTTTTAGTGAAGATCCACCAGTTTGGATTGGTTGTCCATGAGATGGTTCTTCTTGCCCTTGGTATCTTAGGCGTAATCTTTTTAATGGACGTTCAAGCTCATCATTTTCTTGAGCTTCTTGCCCCAGAGCTTCTTGCTATACAAAGAAATGTAAAAGAACATATCAATCAATAGATTGTATTCACATCCTGCAAACTCAGCATGTACTCAAGCATGAGCAATTTTCACCTACATCAGTGCTCTGACATTTCTTCTTCTTTTCCATGACCTAACAACGGGGGTAATTTAGGTCAAGGGTATTAAGACAAAAAAAACGAAAGGAAAAAGCAAAAGCAAACCAAAGTGCAATACAGAGAGAGGAGTAAACCTCTGTGTCCTCATACTCAAAAATGGCATCCGCAAGGACTCTATAGTTTTCTTCTTCTATGAGATGCCAGTTCCTTTCATAAACTTTCAAAAGGTTCTTCAACACAGGTTTTGTCTTTTGTTCAGAAATACCAAGATCTTTCATTGCTTGATATGCTGCCAGAACTCTAGCCTTTGTCGCCATTATCAATCACCAGCACTTATATTCTACCAAATGGAACTAAATATCATATTCAATGCATTCCTCAAATCACAAAGCCAAACTGCACAACAAAGAAGCCAAAAAAGGGGGAATTTTAGGATAGTAAATATAAGGCACAAACCAAGAACAGGTGCAGGATTAATCAAGGAACAAAATGCAAATAAAAAATTACACAAAAAGAGAAGAGACAATTGTCGTAAGATCATACAGAAAGAAATAGAAAGTATACTGCATATGGACTCAAGTATTGAATCTGCACCCTTAAATCATAATACCATGGTTCTTTTGCGCCCAATAAGAGTATATGCCATATGCTATCAAATTACTAAAACCATGTGTGGAAACACTGGGAAGTATATCTACCTACCACTGAGTAATTCAGAAGAGCAGGGAACAAAACATCACACTTATTCCAGGACCTTTGTATCTCACGACTCACAATATGCTTATATCAATACAAATCAGATTGTATTATTCACGAAGAACTCCTACTAGAAAAGTTAAGTGCAGAATATTTATAAACAGTGTGCAAACACAAGACCAGTCAGCAAATGAACCAGTAGATTCTAGGGAAATTTATCTACTTAATACTAACTCTTATTCCAGGACCAAGCTGCAAAAAAATACACTAAAATTGCTGAACTCATGCAGGCTCGCATGTCTACTGCTACTACTCCTGCACAGACTGAAAGTGCAAGATGACAACTTCCAAACATCTTTCAATTATGAAGTTCTTGGTTCACCAGCAACAAATCAAATGCAACCTGCTCAACATAAACAAGAACAAGCAGAAATGTTCAAACAGAAGCTTTACAGACAATGTGTTAAGGCAGGGACACCAGCAGACAAGATTATGCGGATCCAATCATTTGATGAGTTTAATGAAAGCTTTTAAGATTCCAAACGCGCCAACGTGCAGGAAGAAATGATATTAAATGGTTATCTCAGTCATTTTCTGTACAAAACCTCCAATACGCAATTATCTTCTCTTCAACCTCAACAAAATTGTTCCACCAATCCAGAGCTAAAATTTATCCCTCTTCCCTCTCTCTTCGGGGCATGAAAAAAGCCGCCGTACAGCCATACGGGACCATACCCACTATACTTCAGCACAAATTTGGAGAAAGAAGGGCGAGAGGAAACAGATTCAGCACGAGCATCTTTGCATCAGCAAACGAATTACACCGTCATACTTCTCAATAGAAAACGAGAAACCAGTAGAAGTCTAAAAATCTGCACAACATTTCGACTCGTGATCAATAAAAACGGCCAAAGCAAGGAGGTAGAACGAGAATATTATGAACTCTAAGGCTGTTTGAGTGAACGGAGAGCACACTTACCGGCATTGCAACTGGTACGGTGAGAAAGTGCAGGTAGGTAGGGCACAACGGGGAGGAAGAGGGTTTTGAGTTGGGAGAGAGAGACAGACAGAGACAGAGCGCGTATGTGTAAAAACATAGTGATGGTGGTATTTATTTCATTTTTTTAATTTTATTTCTCAGAGAAAAAAAAATTATTTTTTTCTGTAATTAATTAAATTGTGATAGCTTGTAGCTAATTGTTAAAATATTTTAATCAAAACTTATGAAAAAATCTAAATTAATACCTATTTAACCTCAATCATTTTTTAAAAAACATATAATATTTCAAAATTGCCCAATCAAGCTTAGTATATAATTTTTTAGAGATTTTGAATAAAGATTTGCTTAAAAATTTAAAATAATTTTCAGAGAATTTTAGCTTCTAAAAAAATAAAATATTATAGTATATAATTTTTAGACAAGGCCCAGCTACTAAGGCCAAGAGTCTTAAATTGTTCATTTATAAGCCGAATTTAGTCAATTTTTAGATATTTTGTTATTTTTAGTATGCCTATTTAAAAAGTTATGTTTATATAAAAATATATATAATATTTTAAAGTTTATAATATTTAGAACAAATTTTGCACATGTTTATATTTTAATGAAAATACTTACATGAAAAATTATTGGTTTGGTAAAAATATAATCTATTCAAAAATTTTAAATTTTAGTATTTATTTTAAATAAAAAATATATTTATAAAAAATTTATAATCCGAGTTGGACTTAACAAACACTTTTACTTATAACTGTGTCAGAAATAAAAAATTAATTGGACTAAATTTTATAATCGTGTTTATTCATAATATTTTTATTCAAATACTAAATCATATGAAATTTTAAAATAGATGAATTGGTTTTAATCATATTTAATTATATCATATTATCTCATTATCATATTAGTAACTTTGTTCGAACATAATTATATTTGAGAGGGTGAAAAGTATATTAAAAAATGAGAAATAAAATTAGCTCATAAGAAACTACTTATAAAAATTAATTTTCTACTTTGGTATAATTTCTTTACTTTTTGTCCAGCTATTTCTTTTATTTTATAGCAATGGCCTCCATGTCTTATATATTATGTGATGGATCCAATAACTATGGGTCAATGGGCCAGGCCCGTAATAAGCCCACAATCAAACATATTTCTTTCAAATTAAAAGTTTCACATTATTTTTTGAGAAACAATACATCTGCAAATCTCACTATAAAGGCAAGCATTCTCAAGTATTGAGGAACAGGTGGGAGAAGCTCGAAAAAACTTCATAATGCTCCATATGGCTCGGAGAATGACATAGTTGTTGCTAGCTGATCTCCAATGAGAGCAAGCTGGTGCCCAGGAGATCCTCAACTCTCCTATCATCCGGAGGCCCTAAGCCCTCCGCCGCCACGAGGCCTTCGACCCTCCTACTGCCCAGAGACCCTTAGTCCTCCATCCAGGAGGCACGGAGCTCTCCTCCTTCCAGGAGGCACGGAGGCCCTCAGCCCTCCGCCGGCACAGAGGCCTTCGGCCCTCCGCCACCAGGAGGCCCTTAGCCCTCTGTCAACTAGGAGGCCTTCCACCTCCTGTCTTAGAGTCACGATCCCTCTATACCATAGCCAGGAGCTCGCAGTTTAAGAGTTGACCCTCGTTCAAGTAACAATAATGTTTACTCACTAATACCATTTAGTTCTTATTCTTAAAGTCGCACTCTGCGGGCGCAACTATAAGCCACCCCTCTGCCATGCGCACTTCCAAGCCGCCCTCCGCGGGCGCACCTATAAGTCGCCCATCTACTGGGCGCACTCCAAGCCGCCCTCCTCGGGCACACCTGTAAGTCGGTCCTCTACTGGGCGCACTCCAAGCCGCCCTCCGCGGGCGCACCTATAAACTGCCCCTCTGTGGGCGCATCTCCAAGCCGCCCTCCGCAGGCGCACCTGTAAGTCGCCCCTCTGATGGGCACATTTCAAACCGCCCTCCGCGAATGCACCTATAAGTCGTTCCTTTGTCGAGTGCACTTCCAAGCCGCCCTCCGCGGGCGCACCTGTAAGTCGCCCTCCGCGGGCGCACCTGTAAGTCGCCCTCCGCGGGCGCACCTCTAAGCCGCCCCTCTGTGGGTGCACCTCAAAGCCGCCCTCCGCGGGCGCAGCTGTAAGTTGCCCCTCTGCTGGCGCACACCAAGCCGCCCTCCGCAGGCGTACCTATAAACCATTCTTTGCAGGCGCCACTCTAAGCCGCCCCTCTGTGGGCGCACCTCCAAGTCGCCCTCCGTGGACGCACCTATAAGCCGCCCCTCTGCCGGGCGCACTTTCAAGTCGCCCTCTGCGGGCGCACC
>JAOVVI020000473.1:0-12442 GCA_028571085.2 Nepenthes alata
ATACTAAAATATTATTTAGGTATTTTATAATTTTTTATTTTAGTTTCTATATATTTACAATTTAATGTATAAAATTAATTGACTGATATGATCGAACTTGTTAACCATGCGATCAGTTAGCCGGTTAAACTGGTTTAATTTTAATTTATGACTTTATTGAATCGGCTAAACTGTTGTGGGATTAAAAATTAATTTATGATTTAAATAATTGAATTGTTGGAAATTATAATTTAGAAAATAAAAGTAGACTTTATATATGGACATTAGTTATAAATAAATGAAATAAGTAATTTAATTTTTCAAAAAATAAAAATCAAAGCTTTTTTGATAATTAGTAATAAGTCAATGTTAACGGGGCCACAAAATTCTAAGTAAATGGATAAATATTTATTTTTCTTAAATTATGTCTATTTAACAAAATTTAAAATCACATTTGAAAATTTTTGATAATATAATTTTTAGACATAAATTTTTAAATTTTATAAATTTTAAATTAATAATTATTTTTTTAAAAAAAATAATTGATCAAATTTGTCCATACCGAAAAAATTAAAAGAAATACTAATATAAAGAGAAGAAAATATTATCAAGTTATAAGAAATAATTGATACTCGACAGATAATATTTTTATTCATAAAATCTATAAATTAATATTTTTTGTCAAAAATCAAGATAACGAAAGAGCACCCTTTGCCACTATATCTAATTAATTTGAGCCATTTGATTGAATTAGTTTGATTAATTTAAAATTTTATAAGATTTTATTAAAATATAAAAATATTATATATAACAATAGTTATAAAATTAAATTTTAGTAATTTTTTAAATTAGTCACGAACACACATAAAAGTATCTAATAGTGCAAATTATAATTTTATTGTAAATATATATTTTTTTATTTTATATAAATACTAAATTTAAAAAAAATATTTTAATATATTATATTTTTTATATAATTAATAATTTTAATTAAAATATATAATTATATAATATTTTATTCTAAATATAATAATTTTAAATTATTATATATTTTTTAATTTTTTTATATAAATATAAATTTTTAAATAAACATATAAAATATTAAAAAAAAACCTATTGACGACTCCAATTAATCCGGTGCAGCTCATGACAAATATAGTTAAGGGTTTTGGATTGAATAATCTAACCTTATCCGATCTAGCTTGATTTATTAATAATAAAATTTTATTTAAATTTAACTAATATTTGATCTAAATTCAATTTTAATTAAATTTAATTATTATTTGCCTATGTAATTACTATTAAAAATAAAAAATTTTATTTTATATACAAATTAACTAAATAATATTTATTTTTTTATTTTTTTATCTTATATAATTCTTAATTAATTACTCCAATAGCCACGTGCAATCTCAGCATTTCCCATGCCATCATCGACTGGCCCAAATTTTTTTTATATAAAAATTCTTAAAAGTTTATGATTTATATATTTTAATTTTTTTAAAATAGAATTTACTTTTCAATAATAAAAAAGTATATTAAAAATTTGAGAAATAATTTTTAAAAAATAGATTAAAGGGGACCATATATAACGAAACGACACTACTGGGTCCCGTTTTGTGGGGGCCATAAAGGAATCTAGTCTTTTCCTTAGCCGAAGGAAAATCAACGGACCCGATTCCCTGTTGGCCCATCACCACACGTCACGTGATTAATTAAATTAATATCTTAATTTTCTATTAATTATCAAATTTTTTCCTAATTTTGTTTCATATAAAATTAACAAAAATAATATTACTTATTTGACTATTTTTTATATGAAGTTATATGTAAGAGTGCGTTATTAAAAAAAAATTATAAATAAACAAAATAAGTGGTATATTTTTATAATTAATTTATTATATGTTTCCATCAATCTTTTGTCTCTACATACCGTACTATCATCGTATTGCGTTTATAAAATATTTATTTTATAATATAAAATATAATATAATATATAAATGGGAATTAAGGTTGTTGCTTTGATTCGGGTGCTTTCCCATTGTATATTATAAGTATTTTATTTTAGAAAATTATATTTTAATATTTTTATAAAAAAAATAAATGAAAAGTGGTTATAATATCTTAAAATAAAAAAGTATTCTTATGAAAACTCGATTAAAATAATTGTTATCTGAATTTTAAATTCTTGTTTTGATATTGATTTTTTCCACAATTTTAAAATTAATTCCAATTTTATTTTTATATATAAGAAAACTTTTATTATAATTATTTATCGTGCACACCATAATAATTTAACAAGAGATAAAAAATATACAAGACTTATACTCTGATATATTCTCTATCGTTTAAGCCAATAACCTTTCTTAAAAAAAGAAAAAATATACGATAAGTAAACTCGACTGAACCTTTGCTGTGGTTATCTCCTAAATCAGTTTCATACCAGGATGATCAGTTCGACTCCAAGTCAAGTCTGGTCACTTTATTTGGATCATACCCAGCATAATAATACCAAATAAATAAAATATATCAAATTATTATTAAAATATGTGAGTTTTAAATACATTAATAAGTGCCAAAAATAACAGCATTCACATGATTTATAATATATATGGTTGATAAAAAAATAATATTTATATTTAAGAATATAAATAATATTTGTTAAATTTGATTAATAAAAATTCAATTTTAAATATAACCAAATCTAATTGGCTTTTAAGATGCATAATTAAATATTTGTTAATAATTAACTAATAACTTTACTATCATATTACTTTCAGCCTTAGCATTTTGAATTTAAGAAATTTTCAATTCATAAGTTTGAAGAACCCTAAATTAATGGTAACAAATGAATCAAACATAAAAATAGTATAGTTATATTCCTAACTCGATTATCACATTTAATTATTGATAATTAAACTTCTTAATTTCGACTATCACATTTAAACTTCTTTTTGAAGAACCCCAATTACTAATATTACTGGTATTTGCATTTATTGTACAAATTGTATTTTCACTATAATTATTATTTTCCATAGAAGAAAAGGAAATAATAAAAATTTTGTAATTTATTATTACTAAATAAATAAAATATTTGTTGCGTACCAGAAATTTAAATTATTCTACAAATTAAGGACCGTAAATTTGATCTTCTTGCTGGTTGATCTGATGCAGATCTGGTCTCCATAGTCTTAAATTTAAATCATATACAACACAACTGAAAACTAGAGGTCAGAGGTCGGCGGGAATTGTTCTCACCGTAAACCCTTCGACGTTTAAGTCAGATGTCTTTCCAAGAATACAGAAAGATAAATGGAGGATGTATATTTGGTGGGTGGAGTATTTTATTGCGTTCATTTGATGAACGACTTAGAGATATGCCACTGAAGAGATGTCACTTGAAGGGAATCTCTTGGAAGGAGATGGAGATTGTTTGGATCGGCCCTTGAGAAATTATTCTGGCCACTTGGGATGATGGAGGGCTGACCTTTTTCTTAACTTTCTTTCTGGAGATTTTTGGTCGTTTTCCTCCCGTTCATTTCCCTTCCTCCTCCCTTTCTCCCTGTTGGGATGAAGTTTTCATGTAGTTGGAAAATTTTATCTATAGTCAACCGTCGAAATGGTTGAGTCTTATCTATAGTTAACCGCCAGTAATAACCGCCCGTAGATTGGATAAAACGATTAAAATTTTTCTTGGGTCGGGTTTACCAAACCCATCAACCTTAGATTATATTAAATAAATACAGCTATAAGAATCCATTTATGTAATTTTATACAAGTTAGTGCAATATTTTCTGATTATATAAATAATTTTAAATTATTTTTATCACTATATACTAAAATTTTTAATTCTACCTCTTCATTTCATTCATTCAATTATAATTCACTGATATTTTTTCATATATGTCATTTAGCAATCTTTTCAAATTTCAAAACTATTTTAAATATTCTTTATTAATTTTATTTTTTTGTAGATGTAACTTTTAACTATTAATGAATATTATCATTTTTTACCTATCTTTTAATATAATTTTATTTATCTATCTTATTATCTGTATTTTCATAATATTTACTTTATATATATTGCTGATTGCCCAATATGATGAGCATAAAGTTTGTGGATCTAATGGGTATACTATACTTTTTTTTTATTTTTTATTTTGAAAGTATATTTTGATCATAATGTGCACCAAATATAGTTTTTTGTTTAAATCAATCTCCATTAATTATATATTTATTGTTCCAATAATTAATTTAAGAGAAAAATAAATTATATTGTTATCAATTTAAGTATATTGGTTTATTCAGATATTAAATATATCAAATTAATTAAAATATTGTAAAGAAATAATGAATATATAGAGAGCTAAAATGGTATTTATATTGGTTGAGTTATGCTTGTATTTAATTTTAAAATTACCTTTTAGAGTTTAAATTTATTATATCTGATCTTATTTAATAGATAGAGATCAATTACATTTTTATAAAAAATTTATTTTTATGATAGAAACTGCTTACTATTTGTAAAAAATTATAACAAATAGTTTGTAATCCTGAAAATATAAATTATATATTTATAAAAATTCTATCAATTCTATTTTTTTATTTAAAATTTAAATTGAATTGAATTATTTTTCTATATTTTAGTATGTATAAAATACTAAGTTTAAATTTCTAGCACCTGTCTTATCTAATTTTTGAAGAATTGTTATTCACAATACACAAATATAAGTTTTTAGGCAATATATGCAAGAAAGTTTTGCCATGCCTAGTTTCTATATATAATTATTCTTAATAAATTTAAAACATTTTTAAATTAAATACATAATATGTGCAAATCTTAATTTCATTACCTTAGTGAACATTCACACAAACAGATAAATCTTCATAGAAATTTGTAATTATCATAATAAAAATATAAATGTGTAAACACAAATATTACCTCCACAAATATACAAGAAGTTATAAGTATGAAACTTATCCCTTAATTTGTTATTGAATACTTAAGTTAGAGGTGCATTAGTCAAATTATAAAGTAAATAATAAAAATGAAAGAGAAAAAAAACATTCCCTAAACCCTAAATCTTAGCACTAAACCCTAATTTACGATAGATTATGCTCTTTTATCACTTAGTTCATTTTCCATAGAATTATTGGTACCCTTTTCATAGCTCTTCTACAGAACATTGACTAAGGTCACAAATTCAAATTCCAACACCTCATAATGATGGTACAACATCAGCTCAATTCACCTCATTATATACAATCTGTCTCAACCATCTTGGATTTTACACCTCTTCCTAAGGTATCCTTTCAACACGAGCGGCCCCACAGTCGCACCCACAGCCAATAAAATTCCGGTCTAAATTAAACCTATTAAGTGGTAGAGTCACCGTCAACTAGCAATGTCGAAAGTTCAATTCGACTTCGTCTCAATGTCACCGCTTCCCTTTGAAGTGGTGTCACCGCCATCTCGAGGAAGAAGGCCGAGTAATGGCAGGGGAAGAAGGGAGCTAAGGTTGCATAGAATTATAAGTGTGGCCAAATTATCGAACCTGTCTTTGGTGATGCCGAAGAGCTGGGTTAGACCCGCACCCATCAACCCGCCGAGAACACTCCCGCAGTTTGATATCGACATTAGGGTTGCAAAGAGGGTCGCTTCCATTCCTTCTGGACACAATCTCGCGGCTAGCACTAGGACCGGCATGAAGGATGCCTGTGTTAAGAAGAGTCATTAGCTCTATCGAGAAATTGGCAGAATCTCCTTTGCATTAGAAATCTAGAGAATGAATAAACAAAGGAGAGAAACCCTGTTATACTATAAGTTTACTATGATTTTACCAAATAATAATAATAATAATAATAATAATGTGATATCTATTACATGGGCCACTCAATAAAAAAAATAAAGAGACCAATGAATAAATATCACATCATATTTTCTTTTCTGTAAAATTGTAGTAAAAGAGAATTTTTCAATAAGCAAGCATTGAGTTGATGTTTAGACCCCCCTGTATGGTTACTACTAGATGTATTTTATCCGGGGGGGGGGGAACCTATATGGTTGAGTGGGGTCACCTGACCCCACTGAAAAAAAATAAAAAAAAAAGAAAAAGAAATTGAAGGATAAATTCCTTAAAATGAAAGACCCTGTTTTTGTCTATCCAACATTATTAAAGGTGAAAAGGCCACTTCGGCCTAGTGCTATTAGGAGTGGGACAGAAAGAAACAAAGACGGCAACGGAAACCAAAGCAAGCACATCCATGAAATCCAATGTCTATAAAGGAATGAAAATATCAGTATCGATATCAGAGATAGCCTTATCGACATCTAACAAGCTGGATAATATGTAATGGTATCGAATATATTAAAAAGAAAAATTTTTTGAGAATTGTTAGCTGATAAAAATTATATTGTCGATATGACAAAATCATACGATATTATTATGATATCGAAAATATTAATATATTGATGTTTTCATAACAAGCATTACACCTTATAAATTGCAGCCATAAGCATCCCTCCAATGCACTCAACAAGGAAAACACCAGAAAAAAACAGCATAACAAGCCTTGTCAAATTTAAATTTCTTAGCATCACCATCATCGTGATATGATAACAACTGTGGCTAATTTGGACAACCAACAAGACCGCACTAACTATTATTCTTCAGCATGCCTATGGAAATAGAATGGCATCTAATAAAGGTGACAATTTCTTAAGTATACCATAATTGTGAAAAAAAAAAAACCCTAGCATTAAAGCCCATGCATACCATGCAGGAGTTAAATATGAAACTACCACCCTTACATTTGTTGATGATACGACTATGACACCACAACGTCTCTTATATTTGCTGACCACATTCCCATGACACCGCAATTTAAAATTATGGCCTCAGAGGCCAAAACTAATATTCAAGTTGAGACAAATGTATATAATCGAAGTATAGCCTTGTATACTGAATTTCACTTATCTGACTGCTTTGACTTCCAGTAGAGTTTAAGGCAAATGACTGCATTAGTATGTACGATGTAGTGTTTATACACACTACAAAGACTGGATATATTAAGGCAAAATCAAGTCGCAGTAGGCTATATAAGGCATCATGATTTCAAATGCAAGAAAACTCTTATCCAGAGAAATGGACTCATAAAATTGAGAAAGTGTAGAAGAAGCTGACTACTTACAATAGCATTTTCATTTTACCAATCACTCCGGCCAATAATTTAAATATTAGTCGATATGTATCAACATCAATCCCCGCCTGATATTGATATTTTCTCATTTTGCAACAATATTGCAATATATTTTCATATTGGCAATATATCAACCGATATGGCTGCTATTCAAACTATCATCCGATATGGCAAATGCTTCCCTATTAGCTTATGATTATTAGAATTTTTTTCTTTCGATATATCCAATACCGATATAATATGTTTGAAATAATATGGCTGCGACTAGTATTGATACCGATTTTTTCATCCATACCAGTTGAAAGAAATGTGCAAGAAGTTGAATTACCTGGCCAAGAACAGTTAAGATCAGCGAATCCCCAATAGTAAACCACTCATCACTTATACCGAACTGTCGATTCAATCCAGCAACAAGAATTACCTGAAATTATCATTTACAACAGTCACTATGGGGAAAATCATGCTAATTGTGACCAAAATTTATCTATACAAACTCTAACCTGAGACATCCCAAGAGCTGTCCCGGCGATTGTTGTTGTTACAAATATCTTTCTCAAAGAAACAGTCTTCAAAAAACCATTGTACAATCCAACACCCAGCAATGATGCAACCGACGTGACAAGTTTGACACGCCCAAGAAATTCGGAGGTAAAGCCAAGTTTGTTTGTGCTGAAAGCCCAAATCACACAATTATTTTCCTAGAGAGAGAAAGTAGTCATAAAGATACTGTGGGGGAGAAGTTAAGCTTAAATTTCATAACAAAAAGCAAAAAAAAAAAAAGGTTAACATACATGAAGAAAAACATAGCAGAGTCTGATTGTGGTGTTGCCTGCCATAGGAAAATAAATAAGGTGGGAAAGAATACATTGGGCTCCCGGACGGCCACCCACAAGTGGCTGATGTGCTGCTTGGAGGTTGCAAAAATGCTAGAAATGCCCGTGTTAGATTCCCACCATAGACTGGCTCCACGCTGCTCATTGACCAGCACGGCGACTGCAGATGTAAGTAGTGGAAGCAACGCTGTCATACCAAAAACAAATCTGGAACATCATATATGAAATCAATATCGATATGTCGCAACATAATCTGCACTAAGAATTCTAAGATAATAGTGAAATCTCAAAACAACACCTTACACCATAAGCATCCACCAATGAGCCACTAAAATAGGAGCTTATAATTCCTCCAAACGCTGAAGATCCCCAGCACAATGACTGAAGAGAACCCGACATGCTTTGCGACTCACCACGAGATCTCTCTACAACCATAGAATCTACAACCTGTATAATGACTCAATCTTAGACATTTTGATTAAAGAGAACTCGGATTCCCCATTTTTTATTCTATTTATACTGAAATTACCTCTTCAATTTGAATAATTAATTATTTGGCGAAACCTCACCTTTCTATCTTTTGTATTATGGTGGAACCTCCTTCCACATGGATATTTTGGTAATAATTGGACAAGTCGAGAGTAATAATATGGTTTTCCTTGATTAAATGTTGCAAAAACATCTAGAGACCGCAAACCTCAGTCTTACAAAAAACAAAATATAAGACCCACTGAATACACAAGTTTAGTAGTGTTTATTTCTTATCTTTGACTTCCTTGCAGATTCAAGAAAAAAAACAAAGCAAAATCAGCTTAGCATGATCTACAATCCTAAAAGAATTTTGCATGTGTCAGTTCTGAATAAAGTATTTTCAAGACATTAAATTTAACTCTTCTGAGAGTCAAAAAGCCTTCAATAATGCTTCTCAAAGTGCTGATGAATAACTTGAAAAAGACTTGAAGGAAATACTCAAGTGAATTGGAACTGCTGATCTATATTAGGTTTTGCGATCATTGCCAGGTCCTTTAATGATGCATCTAAGTGAACTTGGGAACAAGTAGACACTCGTGTTTCAGCCTTGCCAAAGAGAATAAAACCGAAAGCCGGGGACAAAACAAACAGGTATCAGCTAATGTTTCTATTTACAACATCATTTTTGGCACATCTAAGTGCAGCAAACAGGTCACATGTATTAGAATTAACACATTATCTCAAAAAAAAAAGACCAAGGAACATTAACAACGATAAGAACACCCTACATGCTCATTAGATTACTTCTCTTTAGTTACAATGCAAAAGGTGGAGCATGGCAAATGCCAAGTATCAACAGGAGGTAAGGAGATATACCTTCATTAACCATCCATATAGGAGCATTCTGAGCACTTTGCCACCAAGGTGTGGTAAGAGTGACATTTTTAGACAAAAAAATACACGAAGAAGTAGGGGCCAACACTCTCTTATCCAAGTGCCAGCTCAAACTTCTAGAAATATACAAGTTTACATGCTTGGGTCATAGAATGCTTAAATATGGATGGGTTCGTAATATTGAGGATAAGCTACCCAATCAATAATAAATCAGTTGTCAATAATGATCCTTATAGAGATGACCAAATTGCTCCACAGTGACCAGATTTTACGGGTCAAAAAACGTGAAACAACCTGCCTGCAGTGAAGGGGTAAGACTATGTGGATGAGTGGATCTGCTATAATATCCCAAGGTATATATATAATTTGATTCGTTAACTAGATTATTTTGCAAATCAAATATTTGATGGTTTATGAACATGAAAACTATTTTATTAACAATTGGAGCACGAGTAGATAATTACATGCGAAGATAACCATTAACTAAGGAATTAGAAAAGAAAGAAAGGAAGCATGAGGGGGTCTCATCCTTTCCTCTATTCCAAGCATGCCATCCATGGCAGTGTGAGAATTTTGAAACAAAACAACAAATCTTATCGTGTGTCAAATGACATCCTAAGCTTTTTGGCAAAGTTAAATCGAACATAATCAGATGTTCGCACTCATTGGTTCCTTATGGCCTAGATGGGTGTGATTCCCTTTAAGTTATGCATGTTAGATTACAAAAAATCAAAGCAAAAAAAGCACAAAAGATGATCAGGAGAAGGACCAAGTTAGCCAAGAGAAAAAAAAAAAAAAAAACGTATGGGAGTGAGAATTTAAGTGAGTAGAAAATTCAAAATACTTTCAATCAAAATTATGAGCATGTGAACATCACCGGTGAGCCTTGAGGATGATTCTTGGCTCAATAGTAATATTACTCAATTGTGACTAAGAGGCCATAGGTTCAAAAAATCAAAACCTTTCTACAATGTAGTGATAAAGTCATACAAACCCAACCTTCCCCAAACTCCAATATTTGTGAGCCTTGTGCATTAAGCCGCCCTTTTTTACTTGTACTTAATGTTGCATTATTTGTCTTGTTCTTATCCACATGCAAAATGACCTCCTTGATCATATAATATTTGATTTTTGTTATCTATCCATGATAAAAACCAATTATATTTACATAAAATATCTGAACGTAGTAGCACCATCTATTTTACTTGCATGAGCTTCAAAGGAAATAAAAAGTGCAGCCATTTTGAATAAAGTGGGCGGTCCACTACAAGAGCTCCCATATTGTATGGAATGGGGAGGGGCATCTACCTTACCCTTACATTGTAAAGAAGTTATTTTTAATATTTGAATCCACGACCTCCACATTCCAATGGCAACTATTTTGAATACAACAGAACAAATGGAAAAAAAGATTTGCAAAACTGTAAAGAAATAAGTTTCTGATTATATTATATAAATCCAATTCAGTTGGCAACAATGGAATTCTTTGGTGAGCAATAAAAATTAAGTTTGCACCTCTGGCTTAATTCCCCAGTAAATTATCTAAGCCCAAAAGGAGAATTTAGGGAAAAATAAATAGGAAGATTGGCCGTCACATAAATGCACAGAGTCCAACTTGGCCAACTCTTGCATACAAGAAAAGGAAGGCAACCAACCACATCAAGAAAACAAGGAAACTTGATTTTACAAGAGAAGAAAAAGGCAAGAAGCCAAATACAAGGAAAACAAAGGAATGAGAAAATAGTTAGTAGGCTGGACGATCAACAAAAGGGAGGAAAATCTTTCACTAAAAGGAAGGAAAGGAGAATGGGACACTGGCGGCACAGGAGAAGGGGAGAAAAGAAAGGGAAGGGAAGGAAGCTTCCAATGAAGAACGCAAAAAAGCAAGAAAAAGGAAGAAAAACATGGGGGCTGACCAGCAAACGATGGTGGAAGAATTGGGAGGAGGAGAAAAAGAGGGCTGCATGTGTAATTTTTAGAGTAGTCTTCAGGGTAGATTTTCCCAATTTTTATCGTCTTCAAGTAGTTTGCCAGTATTTGTTTCCCTTTCAAGCTGTATACCAGCACCTTCCTCTAGGTTAGTTAATTTTATTACATGAAATTAGAAGAGTGGTAAAAATTCTTTCTCCGTTTTTTATTCAAGCTTTTTGCCACTTATTTTATTTTTCAAGTTGTATGCCAGCACCTTCCCCCTAGATTAGAGTCTCTAATTATGCTCAAGTTAGACAAATTTGCTTTGATAAAAAATTTTATTTTTCCCATTTAAGGTCCTGTTTTATTTCGGCATTGTTTTTTATACAAGGGAGCTACTGCAATCCTACTCACAGGGAATTTTCATTAATCTTTTGCAGGCCGATTTACTTTAGATTTCTTTACTCGTGGTTTTCTTATTTGTTGGGCTATTTGTAGGTTACCCCTTATTTAAAACTTTCAGTGGTGGATTAATACGAAGGGGTTTTGGATTGATCCTGATTAGAATGCACAGCCATAGGACTCGATCCATTTATTCAATTGATCCAACTTTGAATTTGTCAAATGAAATAAATTCAAATTCAAACGGCATTGTGGGTAACAATGCTTTCTTGGATGATATAATACTTGGGTTTGCCTGATGAATCGACCTGATGGATAAGGGTATGGCACTGCAAGTCCGATTCACAATAATGTTATATGGGAGAAAGTCAAAGTAGCAATGAAAGACACATTTGGGGTAGTTTGGCCATATGAAGCATAATCAACCAGTACACTAGGCAATGGTAAGGAGATGTGCAAGGAAGATACTCATTTTATAAAAGAGATAGAAGCAGATTGAAGAAATGTTTTAAGGAAACATAAAGCATGATCTTGCTCTTTGAAACTAGCAAAGAGAACGACCTACAACGAAGACAACCATCATTTAGTTAAATAAAAAGAAAGTGATGCTTAAAATCAAAGTTATTTCCAAAAAAGAATTGCTTCAAGGCGTTCAATGAACCCATCAAAAGATAGCCAATCTGCAGAGAGAGCAACATTAGCTGTTGGTCAAGTCAAATGCATGGTAAATCACATCTACTTCATCATAAAAT
>JAOVVI020000473.1:12542-31585 GCA_028571085.2 Nepenthes alata
CCAATCTGCAGAGAGAGCAACATTAGCTGTTGGTCAAGTCAAATGCATGGTAAATCACATCTACTTCATCATAAAATGCACACTAGATTAGCAAATAATATCCGGATATCTCAAACAGGTTGACATGTAACAATAACTTTTGAGCTCTGAATGCATTTCTGCTACAAAGTAATGAGGTGATGGCACATCCAGCTTCCCCAGCAGTAAAATCAAACTCAACAGTTGGGAAATTCCAAAAATTTGTACCATACACGATAATGAAGGGTGTAACAAATGCTTACAACATCAGAGAAAGCAACTGAAAGAGATCCAAGAAGTATGCAGAAAGCAGCACTGTATTTGCCATCAACTACCGTAGCCATCAAACTCCATGCCAATGCCCCAAGAAGTCCAGACAGAACCAAATATGACCTTCTTCGGTACCCAAAAAGAGGGACAGAATCACTGAAATTACCAAACACTAGTTCAGAAATAGTGAAGAAAGAGAGAAAATACTCTACCAAGTGAAACAACAGTTACAAAAAAAATCCTAGTATCACACATACCTGATAAAGCCATAAAGAGGTTTAACAAGCCATGGGAATGCGGAGAAGCCAGATATCACAGCTGTCTAATAAGTCATCAGTAAATATGTTAGTGCTTTCTGTACATGGAATAAAGAAACTTTTCTACTGACTAGAAAAGTAAAATTCTTCCTCTTAATCATACTTCCACAAACCAGTATTTGATTTAGGCTAAGTTCTAAAAATCCTTGCAAGTGTTCATCGAATTCAACACCCTCCCTATCCAAAAAAAATTAAAAAAATTAAAAAAAGTAATTATTTCACCACCAATACTTACCAAAAAAATGTTTTTTGGCCTTATGACTATCACATAATTCAGAAAAACAATTAATCAACATGACCCATAATCTTATTTAGCACAACAATTTCTAATTAATTATCTCTTACCCCCCCCCAAAAAAAAAAAAAATTTTTTTCAACCATCACTTTACTGGCCCATTACCAACATGCACCTGCACCACCACCAATTTCTCACACTTCTCAACATCTCTCCCCACCTTCCAAGTTCCGACCCTGACCATCAATCATCTCTACCACAAACATCTCCAGACATTCAGCTATCACAATGCCCTATACCGAACTGAAAACCAACTAGTAGAGACCATTATCAAAACATCGAACTTGATAAATGGTGAATATTCAGTACATTATCTGCCACAGCAAACTTGATGCAGTGACAGGAAAACAGCTTTTTATTCCATAGCAGATGACATGGAACACTGTACTGTGACAGCAAGTTACAGAAACACGGAGGGTGATTGATTAAATAAAGCATAGATGATTGCAGTTCAAAATCGGTCCTTCCTTCTCAAAATGTCATTCATCCTAAGACTTTTCAGTTCACAATATATGATTTTGTAGGGCCCAGGATGAAGGGCTCAAATGCTACAATTCATATATCAATCAGTTGACCAGACAAAACATAACCAGACCACACCCACTGAAACAATATTGATCAATCAAGCGCCAATTAATACATACTCTCTTTTCTTTTTCTTTTTTTTATAAATTTGGACTTGGAATTCATCATTGACATCATACAGGGGAAAGCACAATCTAAATAGGATGTCATCCTGTAGCATAACATAAAGTAAATAGACAAGATACCTCTGCAGGATCTAGATGCAAATCATCTTTGAAATAAAAACTGACAGCAAGCCTAGAGAGGCCTAAAACACCCTGGACAAAATAGACCATAGCAACAGCAATAGTATCTGGGGACATGTCCACCCCAAAGCATCTAAATGGTCTCTTAAAATTGCTGTTCTTCTGTGGGGAAATTCTACTAGAAGCGCATTCCTCATCCTCCACATTGGCTGTTAACAAGTCCCCTCTTCTTAAACCTAGATAAACAACATTAAGGAAAAATGAGAGATGATAAACACACAGAAGATATACCAAACAAAAAAGGCAACCAGTTTGAAGAACATGGCTATGCACTGGTACTAATGAAAACACCATTACAGTTAACACAAAAGCATGTTGCCATTAAAGATCCATTTAATAGTTTCTATTGTAAACATATTTTGAAATATGCCTGATAGTGAGAATCTACTAAACAGGAGTTCCCTCAACATGAAGCCCAGAAAGTAGACCTCTTCTGTTTCCTTTCTGGCCATCCTAACTCAGGTGGAAACATGGATCAATAATTCATAACTGTTCCTAACATCAAGATTTTATTTCTTCATTTTTCTCTTCTTCTAGAACAATGTTCTTAAAATAATAGGGCTGACTATCAAGCATTACCAATAAAAGTTATTATTATTATCACAATAAAAACAAGCTAATTATTTTAACAGGTAAGTGGAGAGCACTTGGCAATCTATCCCAAGATATTAGCCCAGACAAGTGGGTAGTAAATCACCAAGCTAAAATTGATAATCCAGAAGCAAGTCAAATCATAAGATCTAAAAGTAGATTAACTTATCAAAATGTTTTTGATTCATAAAAAGTATTTAAAGAACATTAAACCTTCACGCCCAGAACAGAATACTGCAAAATCCTGACTTCAGTTGACCATGGACAACCCAAATCACCCTGAATCTCCTTTTCTGCTCCTTCCATATAAAAATAATTAACAATGGGCTCTCTCCCAATCTTTGAAATCATTGTGATGTGAATTGGAAGTTATTTATACTAAGCATGTACCAATAGAGGTAGCTCCAGTGGCAGCCTTCTGTTTATCTCATTGGAAAAAGCAGGGTTCCATCTCACTAGGGATGTGCATGTGAGTTCTCTTACCATCAAATAACTGTTGGTACTCAAGAAAGTCTCTTCCTGTGTTATTAAGCCTATTGCAGAATTGATATGGGCAATGACTTTTAAAATGTTGGAAATATGCGGACAGAAACAATCGAAAAGAAAATAAAGGAAGACAAAAATGGCACCTTCATCTTGTGGTGGATTATAAAACTAAGAAACACTAACCCTCCACTAGATTCCAGGAAAATTGTTAAGAATAGAGAAAAAAAATCAAAGATCTGTTCAAACTTCAGTCATATTCCCTCAAACATCCCGTTCTCTTGCACATTTTCTATAGTTCAAAATAGAACCTAGCATTTTCCCATTTGTTGATAGGAACAGTAAAGTTATGGGGGTCAAACCAACGTTACTAGCTTGAGCAAGTGGCTCGCCCAATACTAGGCTACAATTGATTCTCCAGCATAGAAAAGCTAATGCCATATTGAGAGAGCTTTGGCTTAAAACTTTGAAAACATGGGGAGACTTCATTCTGGGTGATTTCTTATTTCTGTATTCTCCATCTAAAGATTTGTTTACACAAGCACCAGTATGTCAATGCATCCTAGATATAAATCTACACTTACCTAGCTATTCCCGAAACAAAAGGAAACCCAATAGTCTGTCAGTAAGTATAGTCAAGAATTACATCCGAGGAATAACAACATGATGTTAGTGGGCAGCACTATTAACCATTGATTAAAATATTTGTATTTGTATCGATATCGATATTAGTCGTGACAACAACAATATCGGCTATATTAGGTGATACTTACTGGTATTGGACGTATTGATCATAAACCAATATTTTTAAAGTAAAACATGGGGATAAATATTAGTCAATATATCAAAAAACACCGAGTGTATCAACCACTAATTGAAATATCGGTTAATATATTGGTAATTTAGCAACATATTTGTGATTTTGTCGCAATATCGGAAGATATTGGTAGTGGGAGGCCCAATACCAATAAATATTAACCGATATATCATTGTATGGTATCAAGACTTGAATTGTGCTTGCCATGCCTAATGGCACAACATTCTTTGCATTCTCCAACAATGCAGTTCCCTTGCCTCTATGAATTTTACTCACACTTAACAAATTGACAGAACCATGTCCCAGTGAAGTAGAAGACCTAAGTTTGACTTTGGTACATAACTTGCTAGATCTAAAATGACTACTCTATCCCTGAGATTCATTATCGAATGGAATTTACACCCTTGGTGGGCATGGGCCTAAACATTTGGAGTCAATTAGGTTCTAGAAAATCTACCTTCAATTACTTGTCCATCTCGAAGAGGAACATTATTAACTAAAATTGCTTGAACCTGGGAATTTAGTCTCTCAATATCTTTCCCTGGGTTTGGAAAAGGCGTGGTTAATGATGGTTAGTTGTTAAGGGTTGTTGTTGAGATATGAAATGACATTTTAGAATATTATATTGCAAAAGCATAATAAGTGCAAATAAAAAATTTGTAAATTTGCATATATGACAAAGAAACCACAAAATAAAAATTTGAAAAATGGAAGCCATGGTTCAGGATCCAGCTCCATGCTTCCAAACAAAGTTATTCAGGTAATGGTGTGCCTAGTAAAAGACAAGTTTATTCAAACAATGGAACTTGAATATAGTAATTATTCAGACTGACTTCAACTTTGATAGTTCTAACATCATTTTTGTTTGATGACAAAGAGTCTTCTCAACCCCTCTATCATCCAACACGATGTTTGGAGCCAACTCCAGATCCCTGATAGATCTAACAATAATGCTGAAGTATTCATTGGAATAAACATGAAAATGTAGTAATTCATCTACATACTTCTATTAAAAATGAATCTTGAGAGGGCAGGGGGCTAGGAATTTCAAAATGACTTCTATATTGAAGCATATTGCTAAATTTATCTGCCTTAGGGTTTACCTAGTTATAAAGCACCAAGTTCTAACGAAGAACAACAAAATTCACGTCTCTGTTTAATTCTAGATTTTTTGAAGGGGCATGCAGAAATGAGTTCTTTAAAGATTAGCATCAGAAATAAGTCTTGACGCAATGATAAAATTATTCTATTGTGATAATATACATTCAAGATTCACAAAAGGAGCTAAAAACATTGCATATATAATACTTAAAAAACTCACGAGAATGCTAATGTCCATCACTTACGAGCCACTATCTGCAACAGTTGCTTCACAATTGAACAGTGTAATACACCCCATAAGTGTACTACAAAGTCCCATTAGCAATTCTACTTCGCCATATGCCCACGGACCCAGACGTTAGAGTGAGCTAGCACTGCTCAATAGTCACACGACTATCCAAGAGTCCTCTTGTTACGGGCCTGGCCGCTAGAGAACAGGCCCAGTCAACGAGCTCAGATGGCAACAACAATGAACTGCGTCGCAGTAGCCGGACCACTCGAGCACCCGAAAAATTCCGCGATTAAATTGAAATTTAGCTAATCATTTATATGTATCTCCTTCCACATAATTAGTTCTTGCTATTCCTTATTATGTCAGTTATGCCGGAAATACGTGGACCACTATTGTACTTACGGTTCTGATTAGTTGTGTGGGCTTGCCCACTGACGTCGGCTATTGGTATATGAATGAAAACTGGATACTATTCCAGTAAGCAGTTACAATTAATTCCTCTCTCTCTCGATTTTCTCTGCGCTTCCTCTCCCTTCTGCCTGATCTTCCTCCCCTCTCCGACAGATTTCTCCCTGCTCTCCCTCTTTTCTCCCAAGCTAATCCCTGGTGCTCTGCAGATAATCCTTGGTGCTTGCATCACCTCTTCCTGTTCCTTCCGATGGCGCATCAATATTACCCCTCAAGCACTAGACACTATCCCTTTTAGGTCTAGTATCTTCAGAAGGATAATGAACTATAACTAGTTAAGCTCTCAAAACATCCCCTAATCCTTAAACTCAAGATTCATACCTTAGATTACCATCAATCTTTTATTTTCAACATAACGATGACGGCATGACATTAAATAACCATAATTCTACGCTCAAGGGACATGCCTTTAACTATAAGGTTATACTTACCATTTACCGAATTCAAAAGGGGCTCATCGTCACTGTCGCGGCGGTATGAGGCCATCGTCGACATCGGAACGGAGACGGACATATTTGTTCCCGGCGAATTCAGTCGTGATTTCCGGATTGTGGATTTGCGGAGCCCGGCGACGAGCTGAGGGCGGATCGAGCAGCGAGGACGGAAGAGAGAGAGGGGAAAAACTGACAAATGTAGCGTCGCAGAGCGCGATGCCTTGATCCTAAGGAAATGGGGTGGATCCATTTAAATTAAATTACGCCATTGAAATATTTCAACAACAATTCTTTAATGAGAATTATCAGCCGCTCTGAACGTCGTCTACAATTGGGTGTAGGTACGGGATAGGGGCTACGTGGCCTATCCATCTCTTATTCATAAATAATTTAATTAATTTTATTTGTTTTAATTGATATTTAATAAATAAGAGTGTATTATATATAAATATTTTTAAATAAACTATTATAATTTAGGGATAGAGGAGCTCTAATTTCATAAAAGAAGTAATTTTTTTAATTTAAGGATTAGGGTTTCACTGGACAAGACATTTAAACCCCCACGATATGATATATTTATTAAAATGTATATTTAATTTTTTTATAATATAAATATTTTATTATTGTAAAAAATTTAAAAATATATTTTATGTTCTTTTTATCACCTTAAAATATGAGTTATTAAATATTTTTAATTCAACCACCATAGGCCCAGGATGATACCATTGCGTAGGAAGGCCAATGGACCAAAAGAATATATATATAATTTAAATAAAATTAAATAAAATTATTAAATATTTTATTTAGATTTTACAAACTATGATATTAAATAAGAATTTAAAGGATATAACATTTATTATCCAATATATCTTCTGATACTTAAATTAATATCTTTTTTTTTAAATAAGAAAATAATAAATATAATAAAGATATAAAATAGTAAAAGATGAAGGATTGAGTTATGTAATTTGTGGATGATTCAAGTGAGGAGAGGCTAAATCTCCACATTTATCCAAATTTTTTCTCATTTTTTTAAAAAAATGAACGTATTTATAATCATATCAACTGTTAATAGTAGTTTTTAGAAGATTAGTAATTGACTATAATTTAAATAGTTATTTTAATTGAGAATTGATTAGTTCAATCATTTATTGTACGCTAATCAGGTGATTTTTCGTAAATAATCTAATTGAGCGCAAGGTCCATTAAATGCTTGTTTGATTTAATCACCTGGTCAAATTAATTTCTCGATTCATTCAATTGTTCAAAATGATTAATTGTTCAATTTATTATTCGATATCCATCCATCTTGATATTTGATTATTCAGCTATTAGATAGTTTGATAGTTTTGTCATTCTATTTAATGTTCTTTTGATCTAGGCTTGACTTTTATAATTCAAACTTTGACCTAATAACTCGACTGATCTATACTTCTTTTAATATTTTTTATTCATGTACTTATTATATTAATTGGTCAGGTTGGTCTCATTTTAGACGATACCCAACACCTGCCACCATATTTAAATAATGAATTCAAGTTTTAAATATATTAGAGCAAAAAACTTAATAACTTGTCCTGAATGCTGTCTGAATATCTCTTCTCAATTGAATCATAATTAATATACATTTTATTATTATTTGGTTATATCAATCAAAACTTGCTTTTGTAACGCTTGAATTCGAATATTATTATAATTTTGATTAATTAAATTAATATAAATAAAATTGAGGTCAAAAGAATAAAAAATTAAATTAAAAGTAAAAG
This sequence comes from Nepenthes alata, assembly GCA_028571085.2. Taxonomy (NCBI): domain Eukaryota; kingdom Viridiplantae; phylum Streptophyta; class Magnoliopsida; order Caryophyllales; family Nepenthaceae; genus Nepenthes; species Nepenthes alata. The sequence continues at coordinate 20,165 of JAOVVI020000473.1, forward strand.
TTGGACCAGATTATTTAGTGCCTCATGGAAGCCTAACCGATACCCGAGCATACGCTGGCAAAATATACACATTGGATGCATGCCGGGAGATGCTCGAGTGCGCTGTGACAGATTGCTTACGCTCGAGGTGTACCCAAGCAACGCTTGAGCATTGCAATCTAAAGGTATAGCGCTTGATGCGCATCAAAGTGGTGCTTCAGTACCACTCAATATATAAGGGAAACTTCAACTAATATTCTATCATTTTCTCAAAATTTTCGAGAGAGAAGAGAAAAGTAAATGAGGAGAAAAGAAAAAATGCCAAAGAAGTTCAAATTAAGTGAATCAAAATAAGAATTTTGATAATTTAAAATTAATACAAGTACATTCTGAGTTTTCTTTCTCTTGTTACTGTTCTTTGCTGAATTTTTTGAGTATTTTTTCTTTTAATACTCATGTATGTTATGATTTTAAAATTATGATGATATTATTTAACATTTATATATAATTCTCTTCATTTTTATTATAGATAAGTATAAAATTCATGCCTAAATTTACGTATATTATTTATCCAAACTGTTTTCTAAAATTGGATCCCCATGCATGTTCTAAAAAGCTAATAATATATTCCAGCATGCATAATTTCATGTAGAACTCTCTTGTATGTTTGTAAATTGTTAAAAATATATTTTATATATCCTGAACATCCATATAGTAAGCTAAAGATTACTGATTTTCTTCATCTTTTGCTAAATTTCCAACACTTTTGCTGAAATTCTTGCACTAAATTGTTAAATTAATATTCTATATTTTAAAAATTATCATGACTGTGTTACTGTAAAATGCTTAAGTATGAAATTATAGAATTTAAAGAGAAAACTCTATAATTCTGTCAAGAATTACGATTAGTTTTTTCATAATTAAGAAAATTATAAAATATGAAAAAAGTTATAGAGTTTTTGTAAGAATGTGCATTATATTTCAACGAATAGTATATTATAATATGATTTCGTATATTATAGTAGTATATTGAGATTCGAATCTATCATCTGCGGGTGAGAAATAGTGTCAGCCCCGTCTATAACGCTATATGTACGACGGCCCACCTATAGGTATTGAATAGTAGTGTACGACTTTTGACTATGTAGAAATAAATATAATTTGAGTTTTGATTATCCACTCATTTAGTTGGTAAGGCTTATTAGCAATTAGTCCATAAAAAAATCAGATTTTAGCATGTGTTTGATAATAAATAATTGGATAAGAATATGATAAATAATTCTAAAAATATTTACTATGAATTTCCTGTATAAGTATTATAAAAATTTTATTTCATTATATCAGATTATGATCCATTGTCCATCCAACACATTTTAATGAAAAATTATATTTGATCATTTATTAAATTATATGCCTTTGTGAGCTTTTAGTTCGCTTCTTACTTTTATTTTACTAACATTTCAGATGAATAATTCGAATACATTCAAAATGATCAAGACTAATGGATGTAGCTGTTTAAAGAATTCAGACTTAGAAATTATGGATGTCTAATATTAATTTACAGTTTTGGATAATAATTAACGTGTTTAAGATTATATTTTTAGCTTAATATTCAGTTTCGGATAGTGGTAGTCAATATTTATGCTATTTAGACAATGAATTATATATATTAAGTCGAATGTCAGTCAGTTTGGTAATTTATTCGTGGTTTGTGGACATAAAATGTAGGATGTCTAGTAGCATATGTTGTCAAAGTTTAAGATTATTTTGGGATGTTGGTTGTCTGATGATTAGTTGCCAGTTATCATATGTGATTTTTAATTATTAGCAGTGGTTATGAATTTTTTTTATACAGATTATATTACTTTGATTTTGATGATAGGCAAGCTCTTTATGTAATATCCGACATCACGGGTGGATCGGTGTCAAAATTACATAAGATGTGGCATGATTTAGATCATATATTTGGTTTATCTTATTTTATTTTAGTTGGTTAAGGTACCAACGCGAAGGTCACGTCCAAATGTTATTAAATGATAATTTGGTCAAATAATAATAATTAGATTAAGTGTTAATGATGAGATCGAGATTTGGGACGTAACAGCTTTCCTATAACTCAACATAGATTTTTAAATATCTAATTGCTTTTCTTTACTTTAAAACATTTCATTTGAAAGCTCATTTTTAGCTATAAAAAGGAGCTATTCTAATTCTATCTTTATCCAAATTTCAAGTCTTAACATCTGATAGAATTATTTATGTTTTGTAAGCTACTCAATGTATAGCAGATTGGAAAGAAAAGAGTTTGCCATAACACCATTGCATGCATTTAAGATGAATAAATAAAGTCAGTTTTAATAACCATCTTTTAAAGGAAAAATCATCTTAATTTTTTTTCTTTTACACAACATTCTTCCCTAGATTGATTTTCTATCTAGATAGTTGCTATTAATGCCTTATACCACGGGGTGTATCATTGCTCATGTGTCTCTCTTTTATTGGACCGGTATATGTATCCACTATAGGGCATCTAGGTTTTTACATTCGGTCCATAGGGAAGTCATTCATTTAGATGTCTTTTAGTTCACATGTTGTGATGATTTCCTTAGTTTAATATCAATAGCATGATGATTTATTATACTTTGAGAGGCTAGATTCATCATTGATGCTTCTCTTTTTCTTCAAATTGATGGATTTAATGTTATCATATTAAAATATATGTTTTACGTGAATATGTCCAAGAATAAATGAAAGAAGTATTTTTTTTTCTATTTTCGTGTTCAGGTTATATTTATTAATCTGCCTATTTTATATTTTAAGCTTGCATTTATCTGTATGACCTTTTGAGTCATTCTATTAATCAAATTATCTCAATGAAAATATTTTCCATTCGTAGTCTTTAGGCTTTAGAATTTTTTAAAAGACAATTTGATAAAAATATAACAATTCAGCCTTTTGATAAATCATGACTTTTTTTAATTTAAATTATGAGAGTTTATTCAATTTATTTATTGAGCCTAACTGAACTCTAGAAGTGGTGTATGTCAATATGCAGCATTTTGATTTTAAAATTAAGAAAAATGCATGTCTTTATCTGATAAACTTTAAGAAATTAGTTCATTATTTAGATCAATGTTACTATTTAAATACATTATTTCTAATATCAATTATTCCTTCATAATTCTAACATCTTCTTCTATTGTACTTAGAACCCTAATTGTGTCCTCTTCTTAACTTCGGATCAAAGAACAAACCTTTAAAATTTTCTGATCTTCTTACTTTCATGGCTCCTAAAAACGCTTCAAAGAATATTGCTGACATTACTTCTTCCTTATTTTTGTCTAAAATTGTAGATATTTATAATCATAATAATATTTCTTCTACCATTTCTTTTATAGTTCATTCAACTGAGAAAAAAACTTGTTCTCCGAGAGATAGTTTCATTACCATATACGAAATTAATATGAAAATGGCCCTTGTATTCCTTTTGCGAGAGAATTTGTCAGTATAATGAAAAATCTTAAAACTTTCATTGCCCATCTAATAGCATTATGCATCTTTTTTTTTGGCATCATAAGTATAAATTGGATGTCTGGATGGTTAAGATAATTTTTATTTTAATTAAAAAATAATTAAATATCTTTGACTCTTAAGAATGAGTTTAAAATAAAGAGGCAACATTGATTTCTATAAAGAATCAAAAAGATTGATTCTTCTACATTAATATTTTCAATAATTAGAATTTGTTAACTAACTTTGGTAATGTAAACCCAACATTCTCTAATTTAGTTCTTAAGAATAAACTTTCTACTACTAGATCTTGGTTGGATTCAGTAAAATAACATATATCTAAATTGCATAGGACCAGTAATTTTCTAACCCATACTGTTGTAGATGTCTTGGGGCCAGTAAAATAACCTTCTCCTTGCTTAGGTTGAAACAAAAGATGTCTTGGGATTATTTTTCTTGAAACCACTATTGGGTTTTACCATTGAAGGTGGTGACTACATTTTTGTTGGTGGTGGTTGCACTATTACATATGACGATTCGCATTTCCATGGATGATAGCTGCATCACAATTGCATAATTTCCATTCTTTTTGATAAAATTTGTTTTTGTAATTAGGCAAATGACAGTAAATTTTAAATTTAAATTGAGCTTTCTCAGGAATTTACCACTATCCAAATCATTTTTAGAGTTAGATTTATATTTTCATTGGATGAGCCACCATTAGGTCTATTCTAGAAGCATTCATATGTCATAAAATCAACAAGTGTAGATAAGACGTTCAAAATAATGGTCACTTTTAGAATCACATATTTAATAATAATGTCCCTAATCTGTTCGTATATGTCCTCGAATTGCCTATCAATAGGCACTTTCGTGATGCTATTGCCTCTCGAGAGGTAAATTCAAGTTAGGGATTCTAGATGTTTAGGTTTTATAGAAGATGGGTCGTCCAGATGAAAGTCGTTAATAGTTAAATACCTTCTTTTATTGTAGCAATAGGCTGTGCCTTATGATAGGAATGAGATCATCAAATATTTTGGTCCTTGATGCAAACTTCAAGGCAACCGGGGGGGTCTTTTTAGTTTTTTCTGCTTTGGTGTCATTTTTCTCAGAGACAAAAGGTAAAGATATTGATAAGCAAATCTCAGGTATTATAATTCAATGTGGTGAAATTGATGCCGGTCCTCGGAAAGGTGGAGCTAGGGCCAGTGTTGGTGGTGGTTTCATGAGCCTTAACAACCACGACTAGAAAGAGTCCATCATAATCTCCTGTGGTTGTAATCGTCAAAGAATTTCACTCATCGCTTTTTCACAAGTATTTTAGATATTTCTTCATCTTTATGATTTCTCATCTAACGGAGGATACTGTGACACTATTTTATAGATGGCATCGAGATCCTTTTGCTGTGATCTCGATTTGATACCATCTGATGTAGATTAAAATTAAATATTATAATAATAAGATAAATTGTATAACTTTTAATAATAGGAGATAATCAATTTAAATAATTACTTACCAACAGAAAATCATTAATTTATGATTGTCTTTTTAAAAAAATACTCATCAAGGAATTAATAATCATTCAATAATTATTAGATGCCACTTATTCTATCACAAATCTGCATGAATGTCGGTAGGTGCACCTCTACAGTCTCAAGTATGCTTTGGCGTGAGACAAATACCAATCATGCACTAGCCTAATTCTACCTAATATGATTTTTCTTAATTTTTTATTATATAATTATGCTTTAAATTAATCAAATACATACGATAATTATGTTATAATTCACGAATAAAATATTAGATATTACAAAAATTTTAGTTAAAATGTGGCCAACACCAATAACAAATAATAACATCTATTAAATTAAGTGACAATGAACTCCTAAAAAGATTAAAGAATCAACATCATTATATTAAAAATTAATTTATAATTACGATCAAAATAAATATAATCAAAACATCATTAATTACAATAAAAATCTGATTTATTATACATCTATATATGTGTGTATGGTTTAATTTATTTAATTTGGTTTAAAAGTATAATCAAACCATAATCAATTTGTACATATACCAAATTATTATTCATGGTTTATTTGGCTAAATTTGGACTATATAAATAATTTAAAATTTGTTATTTAGCCCTAGTGATGCAAATAACTGGTTTCCATCCTTTTATCATATCCTAATATTTGTTTGTTTTTAATTGTTTACTTTCATTGTCCCCATTAAAATGTTGGTGATACTTATATATTTATGCACTACATATTATTAATTTTTAAATAACTTTATTCGATGTTATGAAGAAATTTTTTTTTAAAAAATGTAAGTTACTCTAATGAATAAAATTGATTCTATAAAAATTAAAATTATATTTATGATTCAATTAATTGTGATGAAAGACAATTTTAAAAAAAAAACATTCACATTAGACTTTATTTCTAAAACATTTAAATTCTATTATCTATAGAATTACTATAAATTTAGATTTTTTTATGATTTATTTGATACATTAAACTTTCTATACTGATCGACTATACTAGTTAAATAAGATTTTAAATTTTTTTTAAGAAGTTTATATATATTTATTTAGACAATCAAATATAAATACTTTCATAATTTTATTAACTAATGAATTATTGGCACGATGATTTGAATCAAAATTGTTAAAATTGTTAAAATGTAACCTGGGGGGGGGGGGTTTGGTTCGATTTTATTTTATTTACCTTTAAATTAGCAATTATCTAACTTGATTATATTGTATATTTATCAAAAACATAAAAAAAAGTTTTTTAAAAAAAATTAAATTTGATAATCTTGAATAATCCTGTGACTGAATTAACTGTCCAAATGAATGAAATTAGGGTTCTAATTTTCGGGAACAGGTCACTGCAGCTTCGTCCGCCAACTTCAAGTCTATTCTCACTCTTCTCCCCAGTGCTGGCCTTAACATTCTCTATCTCCTGTTCTCGGCAATGGATCCATTATCGGCTCTGCGAGACTTCACAATCCGAGGTGAACTCGACAAGGTCGTAAGAGTCGGCGACGAGATCCGTTTCGGTAACGCTTACGTCTACCCTGCCAACGTGGAGACCGCGTATCGATCGAAGCAGGGAAATCTCTACACCCTTGAATCCTTAGTCTTCTACGTCAAGAACCACCACCTCAAGCACACAGAGTACATCCAGAATGCTCGCCGGCAGGGCATCGCTGCTGTCACATTTCCTGATCGTCACCCCGTGCTCGACTACCTCCAAGGCAAAGTCGCCTCCTCCGACGCCATCGAATTCATCGCCCCCACCGCCGTTACCGCGGTCAACAGCAACTACAACGATGTTGAAGAATACCGACCTGAAGATCCCCAGTTTTTTTCGCTTCGCTCTTCCTCGGCTGCCGCTCTCGTCGACAAAGAGGCTGCTCGCATGGATGCCGGCGACGATTCTAGGATTAGAGTGTCAGAAAACGTTGACTGCATAACATTGATTGAGGCGATCGAAAAACCCCTTAGGGATCGAGAATCGCTCTTGCAATGTAAGAAACGCGATTTTCTCAGCGTTTACACCGCGGCTATGGAGAGGGAAGGGAAGAGGCAGCGGATGGAGTCGCAGCAGAGGAAGGACGGTTTGGTGGCGAAGAGTCGGCTGATGGGTGCAGAGGAGAGAGGATTGGTAGGGTACGGCGACGAGCTAGGACTCGATTCGGGCCTGAAGCCGAAAATGCCGAAGGGGAGCAAAATAGGTGAGGGGGTTCCGATAATTCTGGTCCCCAGCGCGTCTGCTACGTTGATTACTATCTATAATGTGAAGGAGTTCTTGGAGGATGGAGTATTTATACCGACGGATGTGAAGATGAAGCAGATGAAGGGTCCAAAGCCAGAATGCGTGACAGTGCAGAAGAAATTTAGTCGGGATAGGGATAGGGTCGTGACGGCTTATGAAGTAAGAGATAAGCCGTCCGCCTTGAAGGCGGAGGATTGGGATCGCGTGGTGGCAGTTTTTGTGTTGGGGAAGGAATGGCAGTTTAAAGAATGGCCTTTTAAGGATCATGTTGAGATCTTTAATAAGAGTAAGTCTGACGAATTATAAATCAGTTTGTAATTGAATTGAGTTATCGCTTATATTTGGTCTAATTTTTTTCTTCTTTTCATATTTATTGTGGATTGTTTTGGTGCTGAACACTATCGACAATGATATCTACTTTTAATATGGGGCTGCTACTCACTTTTATATCTTATTGGATAAGAATTCAAGAAAGAAAAAAATTTTGAACAAAACTGGAATATATATTATGTCAGTACATTTTGCTTATGTTGGACTGATCCTTTTGATGTATTGTGATGGTTTTCATTTTGTTGTCTACCTACAATCACTTCATCTTTCAGCTGGCTTTTGTGTACACTTTTGAGTAACGTTTGATGATCTGGATTACGTAGTTATTGGTTTCTACATGCGATTTGAAGATGATAGCGTGGAATCAGCCAAAAATGTGAAGCAGTGGAACGTGAAGATCATTTCGGTAATAATTCATTATCATATCTTCACATTAATTTGTCTTTTCTGTTAAAAGGAATCTGCTGTTAGCATTGGTGATTATATTACGTGTTGCAATGGTTACTTCTGTATACTCTAGCGGTGTGTGAAATGAAATTCCCTCATGCAGATTAGCAAAAACAAGCGACACCAGGATAGGGCTGCTGCACTTGAGGTGTGGGACAAGCTAGAAGAATTTAGTCAGTCTCGATCACATTCTTGAAGTTGAGGATATAAGATTTCTAAGTTTTCTATTGTAATGTTTATGCCCACATTTTGTAGGCTGGGAGTGATGTTCCAAGCTTGGAGGAATCAACTGTATGATATATAGCTGTTTTACTTATGCATTATATACTTGTTGGAACTCGAGGTGCATATTATCTATTTGTATCATGGGTTTATGTTGCACATCCGAATATCTGATCTCATAACCAAGCATTTAGTATCTCTAGAAATCTTATTTTGCTGCTGGGGAGAATAGTATCTGTTATCATGTCGAATTTACATGATCATGTGTGTAAAAGTTATTGACATGGAAGTTAAAAGATGTCCATTAAAGAAGCATGGACACCAATGAAGGAGGATCAAGGGACAGAGAGGTTGGAGGTTGGAGAGGGCTGGAATTGTGAGTCCCAATGTTGCTATTCGTGCATTTTCTCTTTCAGCTTTCTTAATAATAGATGACAAAGGATAAATTATATGTATAGGAGTTAGTTATGAGGACAAAGCAAATGTTAGACAAAACACAACCTGTTTTCAAAAGTAGGTATTCCGACGACAGGGGTGAAGTGCCAGGAAACCTTACATCTCTCTATTTAGGGTTGTGTAGCGTTAATTTGCTTTGTTAAGTATATGATAAGGGCGAGTGTTTAAAAAAACTCTGTCAATTAATTTCCTTTTAATTGGAACCAACTTGTAATAATTATGTAGCTTTTTTGAAGGTTGAGATTTCAGAGCAAGCTAGATCTATCACTAACTAAAATAAATGAAATAGAGTAATCTATAGATAATAAAGTTGATTTAAACAGCTACAAGTATGGGATGTATTAATCCAACAAATATTAACAAGAGGGAAATTAGTACTGTCCTTGCATTAAGGTTAACAAACAATGCTTATGCTTATAATTGCACGAGTTAGTAGGCAATTTGGGCACTACGTTCAAACTTGTCATGATACAAAGGATCTAAAAGAGTTGTACCCCTTTGTACCATATAAGGGGTGTATCTGATCTCCATTCCTATTTCTCAATCTGCTGCATACTGCAACCCTGTTTATCGCGGTATGTTGTGTTGCTTATACAAATTTCATGTGTGATTGATGCTCATCTTGAAGATTATTGATTCACAAGATGATGTTCTTGGAAAGATCGCAAAATCAATTTAGTGGTCAGGGGAAAAAAGTGGTTCGGAGATCCCAATTTGAGTATGTGTTGATTACAGTAAATTGGAATTAGTTGGAATTGCACTTTGTTTAGATGCTTAAAGGACTAAAACTTGTAATCATATAGAACTTGATTTTTTATTTTTTATTTTTATTTTGGAGCTTGGACAAGACATGGCAACGGCGGTGGTGATGTTCATCATTGTTATGCACAGTGGAGACCATGGCAGTGTTAGTGATGATGTGGAAGTTGCTACATCTGTAATTTTGTGGTGGTTAATAGCTATGTTGGCACTTAATATACTGGTGAACTATGGTGAGCTTAATCTTCATATTTTTCTCTGTGGTGTTTAATGAAGGTTGTACAAAATAGTTTTCATTGAAGTACAGAGGTTGCTTTACAGAAGGCTTACGAGCTGTGAATACTCAAAGGACAATAGTTGGCTTGCTGCTTTGTGGTTGGTTGCTTTGCATTGTCTACTTACACAGTAATTACTCCGCTAATTTCAGTGCTTGAAAACAGTGAACTACTAGGCTGAGAAGCAATAGTGTTTTCTTCCAGAGTAGCCTGTGAGAATCATAATAAAAAAAATAAATGCTTACAAGTTTATTTGGAAAATGAGAGAATCTACATTTGTTACCTCTTGATTTACCTCTCCTTTGTGACCTATTTCCTATCCACATTTGTTACCTCTTTCGCTATCTTTTATAGCTCAACATGAGTGTCCTGGTTAGGTGGTTTATTTGCCAAGGTGTTTTTCCTATTAATATATGCTTGTCATTGCTATTTTTAGTTTTGGAGTTTAATTAAAATTTGAATACTTGTGGTTCTTGTTTTAGGGTGGTTTTCCATTAGTTGGCATCAAAGCCAATGGTTTTGGCCAGTGCCTCCATCTCCTCCGCTGCCTCGCCACTTGTGCTCTTTTAGCACACATCTCCACATTATTGTTGCTTTCTTTCCATCAAAAGATTCCTTTTTTTCCACCCTTCATCAGTATTCCTGTTAACTAAACCTGACACGATCGCAGACTGACTTTACCCTTATCGGTATCGGTTGTGACGATATTGATATTAAATATATCAAGTAATATGTATTGATATCAGATATATTTGAAGGAAAAGTTTTCTAAAAATCGTAAGTTGCTAGGATTGTATGGTTATATTGCTGATATAGAAATACATCGTAATATTCTTGCAATATTAAAAAAATATTGGAAACCAGAGGCCGATCTTGATACATATAGGCTGATATTATAAATATTAACTGATATTTGTGTCAGTGTTTTATAACCTATCAACCCACCCACTTCCCCCCCCCCTCCCGCTTCACTTGTCGTTGCATCACCTTGCAAAACATATCCTACAAACACCAATTGGCAACCTCAAAGCACTACAAGCACCATCACCATCATATAACTATGTCTTCATAGCTGCCCACCATTCTCAAACCCCACGTCCGGTATGAAATTGTTGGCAATTGCAACTTAAACCTCCTCAGGCCTTAGGCCAAAAAGGCCCTATTTCTCCCTCCCTTTAGCATGCCTAAATGTTCCATAAACCTAATTGTTGCATAGCTCGGACCTAAATTATATCCCTCAGATGACCTTTAGCCTGCCGATTATCCCTTTTGAAGTTACCCAAACCACCATCCTAGCTGATTTGTCTCACCCCAGAGCCTTTGATTATCCCTTGCAAGTCAAAAATCTTCCTGGTGATGCATCTCTCTCTCTTCTTTTGGCGAAAATGAGTTTGCTTTTTCTGTATCTCTCTCGATTTTGTCAGTGAAAATAAACTGATTTATATAAGCAGTATTGACCGTGGTCATTTCTCTATAAAACAGAACTAGCTTTTACTTTGTTATTACTCTATCAACTAACAAAGCTCTCAATTTTTTTCCCAACCATGGTGAATAGTGCGCAGTTTGAAGCTTTGTCCAACTGAAGTAGTAACATTTGTAGAGCACTTGATGAAGTGAAATAACAGGAAGAAAGGTCTTTGCCTTATTGATATTTCAATCG